>JBCEWB010297891.1:0-22395 GCA_039654565.1 Peronia peronii
GTTAAAACTGGAAGACGAACTCTCTTAAATCGAACCCATTACGTTGGTCCCAGCAAATTCGATTTAAGCGGACTCGAATGTAATGTAATTCTGATGATGGCTACTTCCCCTATATTAACATAGATTACATTTACTATATATGACTTATATGCTAATATTACACATAGGTTCACCTAGCTACTATCATTATCACTAACAAAGTAGAGGAGCAGTACAAAAAATACAATATAATCCAAGCCTAATCTCAGAGAAAAAGTTCTTGTCCAGTTTCTACTTGTAAAGTTGGGCACATAAATTTAACTAGACCATGCATAAATCAAGTTTGGCTGTGATCAATCTGAATTCAACATACACAAGAATCAACATTTACAGACAGGACTCACTACAGAGAGTGACACATGAACTAAGGTCACTTAAAACTGACCAATTTCTTCTTATTTTGTTTATCTGAATCTTTGCAATATTTGTAGACAGTGTCAATTTGCATAGTGGTAAATATGACTACAACTAAAACTGTACTGCTCTCTGCCCTCTATCTTTACATATTTTGTTTTTCTTGCAAAAACAATTACATGTACTTTTTTTCTATCACTGAAGTGAAAGCTTAGCTTTTCTTGGGACTGGTGGCAACTTCGTGAGTGCCAAAGGTTTGCAAGTTTGCCTAATAAGCACATCAAATCTGACTTGAGGGGTTATTTCACACTACATGCATGAACAGTGCATGTACATGTGTACAATATACATGCACAAGTTAAGATCAAATAAGACAACTTTATTTGTCCTCAAAAGGAAATTCATTCACAGACAAAAATATCACAAAAAGCATCAGAACAAGGCACACTCAACAAACATTGCGTCAGTTTGAAAAGCATACGTCAGTTTGAATAGAATACGGCTGATGGCAGAAATGAATTTCAGTAGACCTACAATGGAGTCCGCTTAAGACAAACCTCTTGGGACCGAGTCAACAAGTTTATTTTAAGCAAGGTTTATCTTAACCATTTTCAAGAGAAAAAAGCTCTCACAAAAGAATAAGAGGTGGACAATATACACAGTAGCCTCCCCTGTTCTTATAAACTGTCTGCGTTACCCTCACCACAAAAGCAAAACTCATTGTCATTATGGAATGGATTAAATAATTTTTTATGTTGAGATCGGTTCCATGGCCACTGGTGAAGCGTAGGAAAACAAAAGAGCAAAACTACACTTATGTTTGTACAGTAGATACCGTTTGTTTGGGACTGGGAAAGGAGAGGCGGCACCAACTGTGTGCATGCGCGCATGAGCGGTGGTGAAAAGGGAGGCTACGCTAATCATCAAGTGGGCCTCACATGCAGAGACTGCGTTGTTCTAGTAATAATACAAGATAGACAAAGCATCGCCCTTCCCAACCTACACTCCCCTCCCCCTACCCAATCCCTTTCTGCACACATGGCCCTTTGAGTACATCATCAAGGCAGCAGGCAATGTACTGGTCTACACTTGTGGGCCGACACGAAGAGTTTATTTCAAGCGGAGTTTGCGTTGTCGGCATTCATTGGTAATGGAAAAGGAGGAAAAAAATCGGGCCACGAGGAAAGTTTATTTTAACCGAGATTTTGTCTTAAGCGAGTTTATCTTAAGTGGACTCTGCTGTACATGTTTTGCATGTATAATGCCTACAGTTATGCTATAAATTATAAATGTAACGGTTTCACTAAACCTGCATTTTGTTGGAAAGATAAAGCAAAGTGGAACCTTTGAAATTAAAACTAGCATAATTATAAGAGAAGATAGCAGCAGCACATTATGTTTACATTACATATTACATATATATTGCACTGAACTCTGCAGCTCAGTTTGAACACTATCAGCGAGAGTAATACCTACAATCACTACAATGGAAACCTATTATACTGGGATTGCTGGATCCAACACTGGACAGACAATGTAATGTACATGTACAATGTATGTTACTCGGGATATCATATCCAATTCTTGTCATGACAAAAATATCCTCAACCAGGGAAATAAAGGAAAATTTTGTCGTGGCAGAGCAATCGACAAGTGGGCACACAGCACATTGCCTAGTTCATGTAGATCTAGTTCTATACTATTACTTGTGACTTATTTCAGTGCACAAGAATACAGTGACCTGAGTCATGATGGTAACTGGTGGTACTCAGCATGGCTAAATTAACTGGCTACGACTGAATTAACTCTTGTTAGCCGTATTTGATTTTCTGGTTTTGCCGGAATTAATTCCCTTCATAGATTTGTTAAATCAGGGTATATTATTTCATACAGCATATGAAAAAACACAAATATACTCCTTTTTCAAGCAACTCCAGCTAATTTCGTTTCTTTTTCAGTCATAGAGCTTTTTAGTTTTGAAGTGGTTCCATTTATGGTCAAGCAGCATGGAGTTTTTGAGGATAACTGCACGTCAACTCAGTGACGACTGAGTCATCATTTCAGCGGCCACACCCTGACCTAAGCAACAATTGAGTCATCACTTTGTGTAATAAGAGTTAAGATGCCAGTGATTGTGAAGACCTACATGTATCTTGAACAACTCCCCCATGACTCTTTCTATGCTCAGCATATCTTTATGTAATCTAGATCAAGCTCACTTAATGGTCACTATTCCATTACAAGTATATAATGTACGTCCGCCCATCCCCTGTCTGCCTACATGGCCTATTGCTTTATTTTTTCTTCTTTTTCCTTCACATAACATAGAATGCCTGCATATTATCAGGTGTGAGAAACTAAGCACTACGAATTTCAATCTCGATCTTCTAAACAGCTGCCGAACAGCTGTTCAGCTCTCGTTCGAAGCATGCGCAAAATTCTATTGTACTTCCAGTTTCATTAGTCTATTGCATAAAATCGGCCAACAGAATTTCGGCGGTGACTGACGAGCCAAGACAGACCCAGTGGTTGTTCCAAAGCATCTCCTTGGCGATCGTACGAAGTAATGCCTTCTCTATTATCACATCAGCGAGGCAGTTGTCGCAGTCGCCCGAAACCAATCAACTCCTGTGAAGTTATGTTTACTTTCATGAAATACGTTGGCTGATCTTCTGTCTTACATTGAACTATGTTGCCTTTGGAAAAGGGTAACTTTCTCTGCTCAAAATTTGCGAATCTGGGCGTCTTCCTCATTTAACCTATATTAGAATGCATTTCATAATTACGGTAATAGGACTTTGACTGGTAACAGGACTTTAAAAGCCTCTTTGATGTTACTAGATTGATCAGACTTTGAACACTGCTTTGGTTTCTTGCAGCAACTTAATGTGTCTTTTGTTTTGTTTGTGTTTTGTTGTATCACTTAGATGTTATTCTGACATAACGCGAGTGCAATAAACTTATAAAGAAAAATGAAAATTACAATAAATCTGCGACTGGCTTGTGGGCAACTGATCAGCCAAAAGTAGAAAAGTTGGCAATGACCAGAAAGTCGAAAGTTTCACATTTCTGTACAGTATTTGAATTTAAAGTTTAAAAACTGGAAGGAAAACTAATTATCCAGAACTGTGTGCCTGGTTTATGCAGGTAAATTTCGCTGTGAGCATCTTGTGCCTCTGCTGTAACCTCCTGCGTAACTCTAGAACTGTGACTCAGCCTAAGGGCTACAACGCCTTGCAGCACACCTTGCCGACTTTGTCAATCTGCATCGTCGGCGCCAGTGCTTAGGCTTAGGGTGTTTGTTATGACTATAGAGACTTCGTTTTGGCTTCAGAGTGACACAATGCAGGTCCAGATTGACCACCTTGCTGACCAATGTCTTCCTCTAATCCCTCACGTAACTCCACCCTTTCTTCATATGTAATAATATTTGCACTGAGTCAATGGTAAGAGAAGGGGTTGTCTTCACAAAAACATGTCAATTTCGTATGGATGCCAATTTTATCACCCCTTGTCACACAGACCATACCCATTACACATTTGTTTATAACCTGATGTAACTGCTTGGACCAAACCACTTCACATAGGGGTGTATTTACATTCACATTATAGAAACCTAGCACAGACTACAAGCTATCATCCCTATGACCACGTGGACTTGTTATTCTTATTAGATCAGACGGCAAACACTGATGGGGAAGCAGTGACTACAAAGAAATATACACAAGTGATCTAATGATGGCACAGAGTGAGAGCACAAGAGAGTTATTTGATATATAAACTAATGGATACATAGGTTACGTTAGCTTTCATTCATAGCAATTATAACTCACTTGTACTCTCAACAGCCTGATCGCTGATCAACATGAAACTTGCTGAATGGGTCAAGTGTCAGGGGAGTCTGTGTTATTATTCAATCTGGTATGAACAAAGAGACTACGTGTATTTGATACTCTCTCGCATCATACATGTAGTTTCTTTTGATTGAAGTTTCAGACCACTTAAGTGGACGATTTGGCCTTCGATTTCTGTTCTTCTCTTCTGTTTAAGAGGATTTCATCTTTTGGCATGGAATTTCTCACTGTCCTATTCGACAAAGTTTTCTTTACCTTTTCAAGGAGTGTCTGTTGAGCTGCGCATAGCTATTATGGTGATAATTTGACAAAACGGTGGCCGAGAAACCCCAAATTTAAATGACATGGTGAGAGGAGCCCTCACATATAGCACTGTCGCCACATGCAGGGCTTTGCTTTTCCTGTGGTATAAATATGTGGTTCGCAGTTCTTGGGTTAAGAGTGCTGGACCATGACTCTAAATTAAAGGAGCCCACATTCTCTGCCATGACACAAAAATAAGTTTGAAACAATATCAGTTCATCTGTGATCCGAGAAAATGCCATTTTCAAAGCCAAAAAAAAAAAAGAAATAAAAAAGAAAAGCCACAAAAAATGCCAAAAAAAGTGCACTCATGAATTACAACACATTTTTATAACGTTTTCAGATAATAATCTGCACAGCCCATTAGAGAGCATATATTCACATAGGTCTAATAACGGGTAATAGGATTAGTAATTAACCTAAACACTTTTTAAAAAAAAAAGGCACTGCTGACATGGATAATCTCCAGATCCTCGCTCCATAATTATAATACAAACATGACAAATACAAGATCAATGGACAGGGCAAAAACCCGGTGTCACTGCATTCATCAAAGGTCACAATGAATGAAGTTGATTTAATTGAACACCTTTTGTTGTATTTCAGCCTGCCAAACCCCATACACATGTAAAAGTTTAAAAACAATTTAACTTCTAAGTCCCCTGTGGCTAAGTCTATTCAGCCAGTCATATAAGTTTCCAAAAAGGGTGAACTAATAATGATTAAAAACAGAAAAGAAGGTACATCTATTAGTTGTCAAACATAGGCTCTGAAAATGGTATTTAACATTCACATGACATTGATTCAAATCAAATTCTGCTGGACCATCAAGTAAGCATTTCAAATTGGCCATATATTGAGCAATATCTATATGTGCAGCAAGATCAGATTTTCTTTCGTGATTTAAAACCAAATTGCAAGGAATGCAAAATAGATAATTTGCCTCCCAAGACATGCATGCAATCCTTATACTCAGCATGTTGCTGGTGTGGCGTGACCTTCAGTCCACTTTTAGAAGTTTCTTTTGGTTTGTTGATGAATTGGCCCATTTCTCTTCAGTTAGAGATTTAGATCTAGGCTCTAAATATCTTTCAACTATTAACCACTTCTATCATTAAATCTAGAACTAATGATTAGATCTAAACTATGCGCCAAAGAAGAGCAAATCACACACTGATCCTCTTCGTTGCAACCAATTTTTCATTCCCCAATACAGCACTGATTTTTGCTTGGATGGGTCGCCATTGCATCAGCCCAGAAGACTTTTTCAGGGTCATATCATCATACTACTATGTAAGGCAGGTCTAGACTTGAATTTGTTTGCTGGAAGCCCTCCTCTCTTCAGTGCTTTCCCCTTACCCCTTCTTCTATATATTACCGTCCCTCTCCATAGCAGTAGGCCTAAATTCAGATCTAAATTATGTAGATCAATATCTGTTGAGGGCATGAAGCCAGGCTTGATCATCGTCACTACTCGATCTTGATGTCTCAGAGTCTGGTTCTGGCTCACTCACACATATTCTGACCCAGAATCATCATATTCATTACCTTCAGTCTCCTCACTCGGCAAAATACCTGTACATGTATTTAGATTTAAAAAAAAAAAAAAAAAAAAAGAGGGATACAGAACAGTGTTTCTCAGACATTCTGATGGATTTTTTGTAGATCTAGACGGTTGCTAGACGACTGTTTACATTCTGACTTTATTAAGTGCTGTAGGCTATTTAGAGGTTGACTGTAGTCACAACAGTAAAGAAACCACTAGATTTATTGTGAGTTTGTTTTCATGCCACGTAAGAACAGTCTGCCAAATTAAAAAAATTTCAAAATCAACAAAGAATTTCTATTCACTTCCATTATTAACATGTACAAAAATGTTAAAAATGGCAAAAAATGCCGAAAAATGGCAAAACGGCGAAAAGTGAGGCAAGAGGGTAAAAATGCCACTGCATGAACTGCGGTATGGCCGCATTTTTCTCGGATCACAGGTTAATGTGAATCTTGTTCAAAAGAAACAATTAAAGCTGTCCACTTTATACAAACTACACAACACATTATAAAGTGCAAATTCTTGTATAGAACAAAAGCAAAGTTAAAATCAACAACTAGGTCTACATGTATAGTGCTGCAGATGTCTCCTAAATTCTGTGTTGCTAGGCAGTAATTAATTGTATGGTCCCATCTATAACAAACAGTGTGTAAATTCATCAAAACCAACGTGAATAAAGTTGAACATATAAAATATATAACAAGGTAATAGAGGGGAAACAAATTTCACTGTTATGTCATCACACTGATATGCAACTTTTCAAACAGATCAATGCAAACAGCTGCAAAATAGAAAAAAACAACAACATGCATACATCCATAATGATATTGTTTATGACATAAACTCCAATCTTGTCATGCACTTTGTCCATTTCTCTGTGATTTTGTCTCACTTATTTGATTTATGTGATACACTACAACAGATTAAATGACCTAGAATCACTCACTCTGCTCACAAACTTGTTCATCATGAATTGACTATAAGATGTGATAATTCATAATAATGAATGGTCTTTACTCCAGTCCTGGGCTGCAAAATGTTATCCTCTTTCCTACATACCATTAAATGGGTGAGGCAAACTAGATTACTGATGAGGAACCAAATTTTGATGACAATATTAAATAACAAAATCTTTCGGTATATCATCTAAATTGGTTAAAAGAACCAAACGAAAAGAAAAATAAATAAATAAATAAAAATAGACCCCGCACCTCAAAAAAGTTTTAAATTAAAAAAAAAAAAGAATTCAGGTATGAACAATTCAATTTTGACTGGAAATTTGGTGAAGAAGTGAACACTGTCTCACAGTCATCATCAGCTTTCTCCTCTTTTCCTGGCAGCATCTGCATTCATTTGCTCCCCTTTACCTTCAACAGTTGTAGCTTCACTTTGGGCAGAATGCGTCGATCCTTTGTTGCCAGTTTTCTCTGCAGCCATACGTTTTCTCACCTGCCAAGAGATATTCATTATAACAAAATTCATCCAAACTTTCAAGTGCACTGAAAGCTCAACTACATTTCTGAGACAAGAATTTGTGAATTTTACAGAAGTTTTGCACAATTTTACTCAACAACTGTGACATTTTTATAATGACATATGTGGGTATGACAGGGTCATGATAAAACCCTGAAAGCAACTCTGAAAAAAAAGAAAGATAATATAACAGCACAATTTCAGCTAACCATGTTTTTCCTATTAAGTGAAGTCCAAATGTTTTGTTCCTCTTCCTAATCATTGCTTAGTCATAGCGTAAATAAGAAGTGTTCAGCTGAATGACCAAATCAATGTCAAGCATATTTGCAAGACTGTCGATTAGTCAAACCTTGGGATCACGATAAAAAATATCAAATCACCCATTGCTATTTTCATGTAATATTCAGATGATTGGAGGAGAAAATTAAAATCATCACATGTGTTGCAATGCTTGTGTTAAAGCCAAAATAGCTGTTCTATTTTTCTAGTACATAAGTAACTGCCCTGATTGTTTTGGAAGAAAAAAAAAAATCAATTCAGACTGAAGATTAACGGTAATCTGCTTTCTGACCAGGCATGCAGGACGTGATACATGATACTACACTCACTTTGTCGATGTACATGTGATCAGTATGTTTGTATTCATTAAACAATGTCCTACAGTTGGGCTGGCCCACACATGACTGAAATACAGTGTTTTATTTCTGATAGCAGATATCATGATTTGCTCATGCCATGATTATTGTCAACAAAAATACAGCAGCAATCAGAAGGTTGTTATCATTGAGGCAATGAATGCAAAATCAAAAACCTATTGCCAAGATATGCTGCCTGAAAAAAAAATTATGGCATGTCGCATGTGCTGCCCACATGCATTTATATATATAAAATTTATATGTGTAACATTCATTTTCCTTCACTGAAGGAATCTTCATTATAACTCTCTACACCACAACAACATATCTGGAATAATGAGAATTTTTTGTCAGAATATTGCTAGTTCAAGAGTTTCACTGTAAAAAGGAGTGCCATGGAAAAGCTGGTGCCATGAAATCCAGGTCACCGTCTAAGGCCCAATCTTTGCTTGTGTTGAAAGCAGCCTCCAGACAGGCCAAAATACTAAATGCTAACAAACTGGATAATAAGAAGTTAAGAAACTGTCAAATGTTAATATCTACAAACAGGGAATTTGCTGGCTCAGACTGATATGAAGTTCACCCTTTCAACATGAATTAAATAGTTTGAGATGCATGGAGACAGCAAAAAAAAAAAAAAAAAAAATTGATTTGCTGTTGTATGTGGGTACAGCAGAAGGCTTGCTAGTGCTACGGTTCTAATCTATTTTTCCTTTTTCTTCTCATCTATTCTAGGAATTCATGCATAACTTGAATATATGTTGATTCCTGGACCACTTTGGCATATCCGTTGTTGACTGTCAATCAAATAAAAGTAGCACAACAAGCAGGTAAAGATTATCCTATTTTCTTGCAGTCCGAGACAGCATATAAAACAGGTAATATTCATTCATGTTAAACATTCTTCATGACCACACTACACAACCATCCACAGGAGGTTGAAAAGCATGAGGAGAACACAAGTTATAATAACGTAACAATACTATAAAGTCTTCCAGAATAATTATCAATTGAAATAAAGAAGACTTTTTTTTTAACAATGCATGGAATACATTTCAACCACATGTATTGGCCTGATCAAACTCATATTCTGAAGACTATGAAGAAAAGCACTCACCTCTGCAATTTTGTTGCGAACTATTCTGAGATGTTCCTGGATATACTGAGCATTTGGATCTAACTCCTGTGTCTGCACTAAACATTTTTCAGCCCGCAGAAGATCCCCACGTTCCACAAACACAACACACAGATTGTGCAATGCTTGACTGTTTTTAGGATTTCTGGTCAGGATGCTGTTGAAATTCTATCAGATGAAACATAGGGAAAGAACTTGCATCAAAATCCCATCAATACAATACTCTAAGTTGTTCAAGTGGGTGAAATGAGTCAAATGTCAAGTGGGATGTCATTGAGAAAGTCCAGTTTACCAACCACAGGTGATATATAGGAGATGATTTCAGAAATGAATGTATGTATCTTGGCAAAGAAAAGTCATAGATACATAATTTTTCCACTGAAGTGAAGGACACTCATTCCCTCCTAACTAACAGAACACTACACATGAAAACTGTGACATCAGACTCTTTTACCTGAGCTGGACTTAAACTTTAATATTAAAACGGCTCAATAATGAGTACATTCATTTTTTTCAACAAGAGTGAGCAGTAATAATGCTCTAAGATTAAAGGAGAGGGAGTGCGGGTCCTGAAAATGAGGTTTTGGGGCCAAAACATCAATATCAAGTTTTTGCTATGTTTAGATACTTTGATATGAAAAAAAAAAATGGCTGGGGCCAGAAACATTAGCTTTATGCCCCAAAATGTCAACAACACAGCACCACTAGAAGACTGTATAGGATGGTTATGAAAATTGTGATTTTCTCATTGTGTACATTTTATCCACTTTTTTCCCAAAAGTTTTTTTATTTCTGAAATTCTCCATAGGATACTGTCAATAATACACTTTTGCTGAATTTTATTCACATTTTCAAAAGACAACTGGATCAGGGATGTCAAACTTTTCACCAGGAAGTCGGGACAGTTTGCTCCCCCTCCCCTCTCCTTCCATCAATTTGTTACAATAGTGTTTCTTATAAGTGTGTTGTGCTGTAGAAAAGATTGCAGTTACCTTTTCTGCAGCATCTAAATCCTTCAAGTAATTGACATTGATATCTCCCATCAAAATTAGGCCTTTGTCGTGATCTGGATGATGCTGAAAGTGTAGGACAAGAACAAATCTTTTTTCACTCTTATAAAAACTCAAAAAGAACAAGATTTTTCAAGCTTATCAGATTGTCTGCCTTCCAGATGTGGATAGAAATTTGATATTTTTATTGTTCAATCTGTTTTCAGTGACTTTCAATATTGACAATACATATCTTTGACACTAACAACATAATCACATAGATATCACAGAATAAATCTCTACATGGACAACTTTACTGTTATTTGGTGGTTACAGGAAATCCTTGAGACAACTTTTTAAGATTTCCCATCGTATGAAGACCAAACTACTGTAATTAGCACAGTATCTGTATGCAGCTATTAATGTTACTAGTTACGTAGATGATCTGCTTTTGTGACTGAGATATAATGAAACTTTCTTCATGTTGAGTGATATGAGCATCTCAATATAAATAGACTGAAGTGTGGGCAGGACCAGAATTCAGTCCACTCAATTTATTTTAGAACACTTTACATTTGGAAAATGCTTTACTTTGAAATATCATATAAAATCTTAAAGATCTCAGCTGGGTTTTTAAAAATAAATAAGATATCTAGTGAGAGTTATTTCAATATCACTGGAAACTGATCTGAGGAAAAAAAATGGACATAGAGCAGAGAAACAAGCATTTACTTCCTAGAAAAAAGTACACAAATTCCTAAAAGAATGTAAAAAAAGAGCTACAGGTGGTTGCTGCCATTCCATCTCTGGAGTCAGAGAGTTTGGTCCTATTCTAAATGAGTATACTTTGGATGAAGCTGATGTATTTAGCAAAGACTAAAATCTTTTTTAATAAAATACAGGAACACTATTCTCCAGCATTTTCAAATGACACTTGCTCCAATAAGATTTAATAGGATATAGTGACAATCATAAAAAAATCTAGGCCTACCTCCAATAACTGGTTTAGTATTGGTACTGCTTCCAAAGGCTTATTCAGATTATTGACAAGCAGCAGAGCCAGGTTGAATAAAGCACTGCGAAACTTAGGATCCAACTAAAGATGACAAAAATGAAGCAAAATATTAATTAGGTGGCATAGCTTGTTTGTTTCAGTCAATTGGTGGATCTTGTATTTGGTTATAAAACTCTAGCTTACATTCCAGAATGCAGAAAGATAGTGAAAACAGATACAGCCAGCAACACATTTACATTATTGCTTTAAGTTCCTGTTCTCTTTTTCCTCCTCCTGCACTTACTATTTCATCACATGATTGTAATTTGCATTATGCTGCAAACATTGAAAATACTCAAACAAGCCGGAATAATTCTTCAATATGATTAAGCCACTCCCAATCAGGTTGAAAGTCACACAGCCTAATTCAGTTTCTTATGATATGGGAGACAACCGCCATTTTTTTACTTGCCAGATATTTTAAAAATCATATCTTAAAATCAGTCAGCTCAAAACACGTGCCATTTCACAGTAAAAATTGCTAAAAACAGAAGCAGATAAGGATACTGATACACTTATCCATAAAAATTTCCATCATATGTGGGACCAACGGCCTGACGGAATAATTTCTTCATTCACATAATAAAAATTCACTTAACTTAAAAAAGTCACCATGAAATGACCACATATGCTAGAAAAAAGGAATTTGCACTAGATAATGCTGTTTTGAACACTTAATCAGGCTGATGGTCTGGCCAAAATCTTGCTCCAGTTATTTCCAGAAAGATCTCATTCCTACTGATGTCACCACAAAACACTGAAAATTTGTGTAAAAATCAGCATATATATGCCCCCCAGAACAGTGTGACAAAACATGCCCAGAAATTGCGCTGGAAATCAGCAAAGGTTGCATTTGAAAGTTGAAAAAAAAAGTCTTAAGTTGCAGAAACAGCTGCTTAATTGCCAGATTGCATAGAAGGTATAGTTTGCCAGATAGCATAGACCATATTTACTGCATCATCATAAAGCTGACATGTGTTACAATGTGTGTGCGTGTCCAGCATTAAAAATACAGTGGAATATGAATGAGTCGAAGCTGGTGGGGGAGGAAAAATAGGATAGCCTCATCCATATGTCACTAAAGACAACAAAACTACAAATAGGCACTATTTACTTGGAATGACATATTGTTGGGCATTATAATGGTTAGTTCCCCTTATGCATTCTTTCACCGAGCATCAAATTTGATCTCTTCCATTCCTTTCAGTGAGATCGACCAAGTTTTTGGTAGAATTTAAAGTAACAATTGTATTATTATAGACACCCGTTGTCATGATTCATCGGTCGTTGAAGTTTCAAAGTTTCACTGTCACGTAAACTGACGGTGTCCACCGCTCCTAACCCTGCCTCCTGAACATTCATTTTCAACACAACATGATCGCCGCTCGCAGCTTCGTCACCCTCCAACACTCCTCCCACCACTTCATGTTTATGAAACATTGTAGGCCTACATGTATTACCCCTATACTAGACCTTGTTCAAGATGATAAACATTAAATGCGATGAATCTATCTGCGGGCGGGACAAGGAGGGTGCAGTATCTCACTGTTCTCGTTTTGACTGCAACAGTTTAGTGAAGAAGTGTCTAGGTCTAATCCGCCAAATCATGAGTAAAAATGAGAGCGGGGGGAGGAGGGGGGGAGGGAGAGAGGGGGGTTTGACAACTACTTGCCATCCTCTAGTTCAGCGAGCAAGTTCCCTACGATGAGAAGAACAACGGCCGACTCCCCGGGGTTTTCTTGGGGTAACGTTCACTAGGAACGGCGGTGCGGCCGGAGAATTCCCCACATCAAAGACGTTCGTGTCCTATCCCACTTACATGAATTTGCAATACATTTTCGTAGCGGGGAGGGAGATGTGCGGTGTGAGTACAAAACATCCACGCTAGATGGGGAAGATTATGGATAAGGTGTGAAAAGGAGGAGGAGACAATGCTGGTCGGCCTCTAATCACATAGTCTGAGGGAGGGTTTAGTCCTGTTTAGTGAATCAATTTGACTGTTCAAGTTAACCAACAGTGCTGCCGCATGATGGGAGGAGCATAAATGTGTTGAGATGAAGTGCCACGCAAGCTGAGATCAGTTACATCGACTCAAGCATTGCTTTTTCCTTTGATCTTATAAGGACAGGGACAGGAGAAAAAGACTGATTCATTAGTGAATATGGATGAGTCGACGTCGATTCATCAGTATGATTTTTGGTAAAGTGAAGAAGCGCCGGGACCCATTCCAAGAAAAAAGATCGACTCATTTGAAAGTCGACTCATGAGGGTTCGACTCAGGTGTAGTCGACTGTACATGTCAAGTGTTGGTGTATGATTATGTAGATCCATTTTAAAAAAAAAAATCATCTGTTTGAAATGCAAAAACGTGTTGGTAAAAATGGAATATATTTGTTCCGACCAAGTGAACGACAAGAAATCGTCTGACTTTAGCAGGGGGATACAAATACTCCAAACTGTTTGCCACCACTGACATAGAAAAACACACAAAAAATGCACGGGATCAGTGACAACTGTTAGTTGTTCTCGGATCTCATGATGGAGTGGTAACAAACATCAGTGGGTGTTCTGTTTTTAGCAGGAGGGTACAAACACTCCACCGAGGATTTCCAAGTTTTTGCTTAGTCAAATATAAACTATTGGGCTCAAGTCGGTTGTAACGACTATATCTCTGCTATTATGAGAATACGCACTAAATTCTGTATGACTAATTTGAATATTTTTATATTACGCAGGTGATAGTGTGTATTCTTAGTCCTGGGCTTCGTATACACAAAAAAGTAGGACAAAAAAGCTCACATATTTTTTGAAGCTGCATCAATGCACATTTTTTGCAACTTGTCAGAAAAGATGCATTGATATTCATTACATTTCATACTTTGTTGAAACAGCTGCATTAAAGCACCTATTTTACAACTTGTCAGAAAAGTTGGATTAACTTTCATATTTCGCGACTTTTCAGTGTAGCTGAATCAGAAGTAGAGCTTTTATTTTGCAACTTGTTAGAAAGGCACTTCAATTCTCACATTTCGCAAGTTGTCAGAAAAGCTGAATTAAAACTCCTTGGAATGTTTTGCAAAACTGCATATGTGGTATCATTTTGTAACTTGGCGTGAGAAGCTGCATTAATTAAAGGTCTCATTTTGCAACTTATCGCAAAACCAGCAATTTTGTTCTAATATTGCATTGTATCATTCAAGCTACATTCAATGCATATTTTACAATTACATTTTGCAATTTGCTAAAGAACTTCATGGCAGCTCTTATTTTGCAACTGTCCGAAGAGTCAGACCTGCCTACCCTCACAACTGCAGAGGAGGGGTATTTGGCTCATAAAGGAAGGAAAACCAGGGAAAAGAAGGGACATTTACTGATCCATAGTTCCAACTTAGAATTACAGTGGAACTCTGATAGTAAGAAATCGAAGGGACCCGGATTTTTTTTTCTTAATATCAGAATTTCTTTACATCCAACAGAGGTCATAAAAGAAGGGGGTCGATCCATACATTGACTCATCGTTACTATTAATTACATGTATTTCCCCTGATAAGCATCCCCTTACAAAGCCTGTGCATGCGTTTTTCACAGAAAAATGTCCAATAATAACAATGAATTTATTGAAACTGGTAGACTGCTGAACAATAAGTTTTATTCTGTGCTGAAAGCTAGAGTACCATAATGTGCTGCAGTAGTAGACACAGTTTAATTGATGGCCACTCCCAGACCATTGTCTAGGATCTATGATATCACAGATTCCTTAATATGGTAAAGATTACTCCTCATCTCCCCCACCCAACACGCCAGGGCGCAAACTGCTTTACTTCCACATGCGTGGACAAAGAAACACTGCCCCCACCTCCTGTTTAACCTTGGCCTAGCCTACTGCATAAGTATCAGGCAAATGTTGTCTCACCTTTAACCATCAGTGTGTAATCAGAGCCGATGGGCATTGTTAGAGTGATTGAACAAACAAAAAGCTGGTTGTGCGTGCTGTTTAACCATCTTTGACACACCACCATGTGGTTTTACTTGTCACTTTTAGGAGAATTATTCTTTGTAAGCGAGATCGAGAGGATTGGCATTTCGCAAATTCCAAGATTTTACTAGAAGAAAGAATAATGAAATAAAACGGGACTACATATTCTTTTCTTTATTACCGAAATTTCTCTACATCCGATTTTGTAATATCAGAGTTCTACTGTATTAATTCTGTATTCCATAACAATAGAGAATCAGTACATGAACTCAAAGTTCCATTCAATATAAATATTTAACATTTAGATCTGTCTTTCCTACATTCTTTTCAGATTCATTACATGTCTGTGATCCGAGAAAAATGCCATTTTCAAAGCCAAAAAAGCCACAAAAGAATGCTAAAAAAAGCCAAAAAATGCCAAAAAAGTGCAATTCACAAGTTACAACAGATTTTTATAACATTTTCAGATAATATCTGCACAGCCTTTTAGCGAGCATATATTAATATAGGTCTAATAAGAGGTAAAAGGATTAGTAATTAACCTAAACACTTCAAAAAAAAAGAAAAAAGGCACTGCTCACATGGATAATCTCCACATCCTCGCTCCATAATTAAGGTCAATATAAAGGGCGAAATAGGGCGAAAACCTTTTGTTGTACCTCAGCATGCCAAACCACCATACACGTGCAAAAGTTTAAAAACAATTTAACTTTAAAGTCCCCTGTGGCTAAGTCTATTCAGCCAGTCACATAAGTTTCCAAAAAGGGTGTACTAATAGTAACAATGATTAAAAACAGAGAAGGAGGTACATGTATTAGTTGTCAAACACAGGCTCTGAAAATGGTATTTTAACATTCACATGACATTGATTCTAATTATGTTCTGCTGGATCATCAAGTGATATGAATTCTCAATTCTTCAGTTAGAGATTCAGATCTAGGCTCTAAATATCTTTCAACTATTGACCACTTCTATCACTAAATCTAGAACTAACGATTAGATCTAAGCTATGCGCCAAAGAAAGAGCAAATCACACACTGATCCTCTTCGTTGCAACCAATATTTCATTCCCCAATACAGCACTGATTTTTGCTTGGATGGGTAGCCATTGCATCAGCCCAGTAGACTTTTTCAGGGTCATATCTTCATACTGGCTATGTCAGGCAGGCCTAGAATTGAATTTCTTTGCTGGAAGCCCTCCTCTCTTCAGTGCTTTCCCCTTACCCCTTCTTCTATATAGTCTCTCTTCATAGCAGTAGGCCTAAATTCAGATCTAAATTATGTAGATCTATATCTGTTGAGGACACAAAGCCAGGCTTGATCATCGTCACTACTCAATCTCGATTACTCTGAGTCTAGTTCTGGTTCACTCACATATTCTGACCCAGAATCATCATATTTGTCACCTTCAGTCTCCTCACTCGGCAAAATACCTGTACATGTATTTAGATTTTTTTAAAAAAAAAGGGGATACAGAACAGCGTTTCTCAGACATTCTGATGGATTTTTTGTAGACCTATACATCTGCTCGAGGACTGTTTACGTTCTGACTTTATTAAGTGCTGTAGGCTATTTTGAGGTCAACTGTACTCACAACAGTAAAGAAATCACCAGATTTATTGTGATTTTGTTTTCAAGCCAGGTAAGAAAAGTCCGCTAGATTAAAAAAAAACTCAAAATCAACAAAGAATTTCTATTCACTTCCATTATTAAAATGTACAAAAATGCCGAAAAATGCGAAAAAATGCTCCAAAATGGCAAAAAGTGCCAAAAAATGCCAAAACTGCGAAAATTGTGGCAATTGTGCGGCAAGTAGGTAAAAACGCGACTGCATGAAGTGCGGTGCGGCTGCATTTTTCTTGGATCACCGACATGTACAGTGTATATATTGGGAAGTCTTAGCTTCTGTCAATCACAGATATGATGCATTTTGCAACATTCACAAAAGTTTGGAAGATGCAATGCACAAACTTCTTTTCTTTTGTGCAGTCCTCTCACATTTCTGAAGGCAGTCAATCTTGCAGCATGCTGGCATTACTTGCCATCTTGCTAATATGACTGACCACCAGTGATGAAAGGGGAAGGAATAGGTTCATGCATGGTAGGTTCACATTCAGCTAGCCACCCAGCATCCCTTCTTTCCCTTTGATCCAATGGTCAGTCCACTGACTTATGTTTCACATCTACATGGAAAATCTTTTGACAGACGCAGCAAAGTGATATTCGGAGATGACTTAGCGATGAGAACCAGAATAATCTGCTTCTGTTTGTAACAATAACCTTGAATAACAGGTTCTTGATGCTTCTCATTGCCCGTGGGAAAGTGGAGGACAGTGTCGGTTTGCTCATGCACAGCCGGTAAGACTGAGTGCGGGTGGGGGTTAGCAGTGGATGGACAGAGGGAAACTGACCATATCACAAATGCTTAGCAGTGAAGCAGTTAAAATCTAGCAGTGATGACTATCACGAAAAAAAAAAGAAGTAGGTGCAATGATAGCCATGTTAAAGACAGAAAATAGCCTGTCCGTGAAACAAGGTCCATTGCGATTGCTGGCACAGACATTCCATAAAATAATAGGTAGGTCAAATTTCACACCAAACTTGTGTCGGAATCACTGATACTCGGGTCTTTTTTTCTTTTATTCCCTCTTATGTGAAGTAAACAGTAAGATTTCTGTCGGCCTAGATCTATAATGATCATGCTAGTTGCGGCCAGCCTGCCATCTTCTGTCGTGGCGCCAATGACATAAACATTCATAAGCTAAAACAGATTGTCGGCATCGGACCAGACTTGTCAGCGTGGCTGATTCCTAGATAGATCTACATTTTATTAATCATGGTTGGCAATAAGCGCAATGTAAATGAAAAGATTAAACAAGGGGCGTGATAGAACATTGCCGTAACTCAAAGATAGGTTCAGAAGAAAAACCAACAAGAGCGATTGCGGACCGACCAACCGGATCATGAATGACAGGCTTACATGAACGACCTCTTAGTGTGTGGGCGGGACGGGCGAGGAATAGGCCTAAAAATACATGTACAGACTGGACTACATCATGTACTGTTGACACAGGCCTTGGCAACAGTAGTAGACAGGACCCCGCGTAACGCGGGAGGGTAGGTAGGTCTGTAACGTTCATAATTTGCAGAAGGTCGAATAATATATTCTAGATCTACGGCTGGGACTTAATAATAACCATACAATTTTTAGACTAATTCGTTAGAGCCAGATCTACATTCAAAAGAAGACACCTGATAGAACCTTTAGAGAGTTTGGGATACTCGAGGATAAATATCTTGAGACTAAGTCAAGGTCCATGTAGATGTATAACTTAGATTTAAATATTTAATAAAAGTAGAAAATTTGCAGAAAAAAAAAAAAAGACCACTGGTCAAGTGGAGGACTAATATTGCTCTTCATTGACATCCCTTTTATTGGGGCATTACATGATGGAGAAAAAGCGAGGAAAAACATAATTTTTGCCCAACTCTATCGATGGTGGCTTATAAAAGTCAGGTCAAAATCCATTGTAGAAGAAGTCATACTAAATCAAAACGCTTCGAAAAAACGAGAGGTTTACTGACAACTTATTTTGGAACCCAAATTAGCAAATTGACGCTCATTGTTTTTCAACATCTAGATGTAGATCTAACGTATCTTGAAATGGGGCCAGTGACAGTATGGACTCCTAGATTATTATTTAGATTTAGATATCTAACTTAGATCTAGATCAGACTATTACTATTTTCAGCGAGACAGGCCTTTGCATAAAAATAAAAATCTGGCCGAAAATACTAGGGTACTAGATCTATAAATCACTAGGTCTGACTGCTATAGCTAAAGACTAGCCCAATTATTATTTATCTTGCTCTTCGAAAATAAAAGAACTGAATGTTGTCATGCCAAGTAGGCTTACTGCTATAAATTCTAGTATTGTGAAGTGAAATAATCGTAAAATAACATATTTTATTTTTTTTATTATTATTTTTTTTTTTCAATTTTGACAAAATTTGTGTAAAGTTTGGGAAAATTGATGAAAGTTGCAAAAATTGCTAAAAATTGTGCACTGCATGAATTCCTGCAGAAGTTGCAATTGCAAATTTCTGCAAGGCCAGATATATATGACAATGAACTGGTACAAGATGTCTGTGCACATGGTTGCTCTGTGTGGGGATAGGTTCAATTTTCACATTCGTATTTCAATATATTCACTTAATCTGGGATTCTACATGTGTTCAGGTATACATGACAGACTTCATGCCCTCAGAGTCATATTCCTATTATGTTCCAAGATGGGAAATCTTAATCCAGACAATACCTCAATGGCTTTTCTGAAATTCTCTTCTGCGGATTCAAATTTTTCCTCATCCATGGCCAGCATGGCATAGTTGAAATAAACTTTTGGATCTTCACCCTTTTGTACTTTCAAACGTTCCAACCTGTGCCAAAGGAGGGAAAATGGAAGATAAATGACAAAACTGTAAATATGGATTTTCACGAAATTATGAATCTGTTTGCTTTATATCACAACATTTATTTAACTTGGTTTGCAAATATTTGGTTCTTTGTCAGCTGTGTGTCTGTGCTGACAATAATTTGACCAAACTACGTATAACATTTTGAATACAAATAATGCTATAAATTAACTTCAACAGTAAAATAATATGCACATAACAGATCTACATAATATCAGTTTAAATGATGAAATATTACCTCTGAAGCGCCAGTTCTCTTTCTTGGGGATTTCCTCCCTCTTGCATCAAAATGGCAGAATTATAAAGAGATTGCTGTAACATAAATGGACACAAAAAGAATGAAGACATTAAGTTAAGGCATTACAAATGAAACAACCATAAGCAGGTAATGTCATCTAGTTAGCAAATTGCCCCTCAAAAATTAAATTATTAAGGACATGCTGGTTTTGTACACACAATTTCTTCTTTGTAATGTTTAAATGTTTCTGTAGTAATTTATTGTAGACACATAGGATATATAATGTGAAATATATCACAGAAAGAGGCTACATGTATCCTTAAAATGGGAAGGAGGAGCCAATTTTATGAATTTTGGATAATTTTCTTCAATTATGGGTTTTTAAAGGTTTTGGCTTTTTTTTTTTCCTTAGCATTTATAGACTACGAAACAAAGATAGCTACAACTTTTAGACCTTTACTATTCAAATAACAATCTTGAATGAAACAGCTCCTCTCATTATTTCCACAGCAAAGTCAAAAAGTGTTATAAAAAAACTTAAGTGCAGGTGGTTTCATTTGCATGTCATTGTTTCCTCTCAAGGCAGATTCCATAGAGCAGATTTGGCCATTTACAGGGTTGCCAATCCCACCATGGTCGAACCAGGGATTTCTCTTGAAAAAAACAGAAATTTTCGATCCAAAACAGGGGTTCTACTAAAAAGAATCTGATACTAAAACTTGTTTTGCAGTTTCCAATCAAAGCATTCATGCACACGGCTGTTATACATATTTTCAAATTCACAGCAATTCTAAATAAAATAAAATCCAGGAAATATGTACAGAAAAATTCAGTTGATATTTACAATTAATTCCTTTGTCTATTATTTTGACAGTTTGATAAAAGTAAAGACCACAGAATAATCTGGTCTGGATCTATGATGTATGATATAGTGAGAGTACGACATGAAAACCAGAGAGGAATTTATGGTGAAATCCAGCACGATCGGGATCAACAATTATAGCAATCTAGGATACGACATAACATTAACTATTGTCTTTGTTCCTTCCACGTTTCTTCTGTACCACCCCTCCCCTTTCCCCGTCCTATTGGAATACAATGTTTCTTCAAACTGTATGGTTTTGGTGAGTGGGGTTGGGTAGGAGATAAGACATCTGTGCTAGTTCTTGTCTCTGTGTGACATCAAACTTGCCGCACATCATAAGGTTTCGTAGACGGCCGGTTGGCTTTCATTCTTTGAAGTCGGAAACCCACAAGCCCGGTAGACACTGGGGCGGTTACATAGGTTAAGACTGCATAAAATCACCCCTCCCCCCAACTTTTCAAGTGGAATGAGAAAATCTAGAGAGGGGGATGAGTTATACCAGAAGCCCAGTCAATGCTCACGGCACTAGACAGGTAGATCTAGATCTAGCTCTAGATCTAGACGGGCAAGACACTCGAAACGACACTGGTCATAACTGGGCGCTCGAAATGGAATAATTGGCCGTAACATTACACGCCCATTGTTCTGGCTTGGGAATTGCGTTGTGTGCATAATCTCGGCAAGAGTACTGCAAAACTCAGTTTGATTGTGATAGCAAACGTAACGACCCGATCAAAAACATAGATCTTGGCTACGTTTAACTCGCGACGAAACCAAAAAAGTTTGCAGTTTTGCTAACTCAGTGTTTTTCTTTGTTGTTGTTATGATTATTTAATTTATGAGAAACTCGGGATTTTAAGCACTCTTCCGGGTGTCCGGGATTTCGCTTGAAATCAGGGAAAATCCCCGTTTTTCCGGGAGGGTTAGCAACCCTGCATTTACTCTTTCAGGGCAAAAAAGGTCAAAATTCAAAACTGCTCAAAAGGGTCATGTAGGGTATCATTTTAAAGAGCGTCCAAAGCACTTCAAGAAAATGTACAGTTTTTAAGCTACAGATTCTCCATTACCTGGTAAGAGGCTAAAGAGTTACCATCCCCTACCATTCATGGCAAAATCCTAAACTATTGAGAGAGTCAGTTTTCAGCCTCCAAACACATAATTAAAAAATATTATATCTATAACTAATTTAAATAATAGATAGTATACAAAAACAACACAAAATGTGAATATTGTGGACCATTTATTTCTCAAATTTAAAAGGAAAAAAAAAATCACTTTTTTTGTGTATTAATTTTGTTTTGTTTTGTTTTGTGTGTGTGTATCTGTGTGTGTGTGTCTGTGTGAACATTTATGATAAGTATTTTTAAAAACAACATGACCTGTTGCATTCATCGAGGGGGGGGGGGGGGGAGGGCACTGAATCTTCCTCCAGTGACAATTTTTTGGTATGTCACA
>JBCEWB010298000.1:0-22392 GCA_039654565.1 Peronia peronii
GACCGTTGAGTCGCTGAAAAAAATGCGGGTTTTCGATCTTCGTGTCCTTCCATCCCCCGATGCAGGACCCGCGAGTCAATCCCAGCCCGTTTTCTCCGTGAGCAGACACCAAACCACAGAGCCACTGCTTCCCCCTTCAGGATGGCCTGCGGCTTCGTTTTATTAAATAGGTCCTTCAGAGAACGACTCGAGAAGTGGGCTTCTCGACCGTCTCTGAAGTCGGCATAGTTGATTAGTATGTGTGCGACCGTCAATTGACCGTGACAGGCCACACACTGTAGGGGCATTTCTCTTCTAAGAAGAAAAGAGTGGGTGAGGTGAGAGTGACCCAGATGTAGGCGGTTGAAGACCACCTGGCCTCGTCTTCGCGGCTGAGGAGACCCTGGCCAAGGTCCAAGGTCTGGTTGGATAGAGTAAAGTTTGTTTGCAATCTGTTGATTTCATCGCTGTCGCCATCGCGATTCGATGTACTCGTTGATGATCAGCCTAAGATCCAGATGAGGGACTCCTTCATCCAGGGGATCTTAGATTAGGCCGACCTTAGCAATGGAATCTGCTGCTTCATTTCCTGCATACCCACATGACTTGGTACCCAGCAGAACGCGACTCCACGCCGCCCCCTGCTGAATAGACTTTGAAGGTGTTGCAGGAGGTGAGTTAATTTATCATCCCTAAACGTGGGGTTATTCAGGGCTTGGAGTAGGGACAGGGAGTCTGAGAAGATCAGAAAATTGTTATGTTTGGACCTACTTACGGTGTCTAAAGCCATATCGATAGCAAACATGAACAGCCGTTAACATGAAAGATTTGGGGTTGAGGCCACAGCATGTATTACCCAGGACAGAGAATCAGCCGGTGCCGACGGGCTTGTGGTCTTTGGATCCGTCTGTGAACAAATGCTCGAAGTCAGGGTGATCACAGATCATCCCTCTAATCCATCCGCTCAAAGACCTCCTTGAGGGTGTCTCGTTTAGTTTCCACCGTTAGGTCAAAGATCACAAGTGGTCTTTGATCCGCCACAGCGGGACGCTTGGAAATGGGTTAAATCTCACCTCACCCCTGTCCGATCCCAGCCTCCGCGAGCAAAGACTGAAAGCGGACGCCAAAGGGCGGGAGCGACACCGGGAGATCTCTCGAACATGCTGGGTTCGAAGGACATGCTCGTAGGCTGGATTTTCTGGGTGTGATAAGATTTTGACTCCGTACTGAAGGGACAGTTTGTTCCTTCTGTCTCGGAGAGAGGATTCGTTGGCTGCAACATATAGACTCTCCACTGGGGAGGTGCGATATGCCCCCGGGGATAGTCTAAGGCCTTGATGGTGGACAGTGTCACGTTTTTGGAGGCAGCATTGCTTGGCCGAGCCATAGACAATGATACCGTACCCTAATTTAGAGCGGAAAGGAAACGTTACAGGCGCAGCATGGAATCTGCATCAGCACTCCATTCCGCCCCTGATACCGCCTTAAGTATGTTCAATGCTTTTGATGAAGTGGGTCGCAGGTGATTAATATGGGGAATAAAGGTCAGTTTTCGATCAAATATCACACCCAGAAATTTGGCCTCATCCTTGACAGGGATCCGATGTTTCTCTACGAGAAACAAATCCGGATCCCTGCAATACAGTCTCTTTCTGCAAAAATGAACGGCAACAGTTTTCTGTGTGGAAAACTTGAAGCCGTTGGTATCCGGCCTTCCCTGGACGGTGCCCAAGGTTGCCTGAAGTTGTCTCTCAATAGCAGGCATCCTCTGGGCTCTTCCTGTTCAAAGGAATCGAAAGAGTTGAATTGAGGCGGACGCTGAAGGGCTGCCCGCTCAAGAAGTTCTGAATGAAAGTGAGAAAATTACCACGAAAGCACAGCCAATGCAAATCCCTCAAAATACCAAATTTCCATGTGGTGTCAAAGGCCTTCTCCAAATCACCACAACGTGTTGCCTCTGTACAAAGGCTTCTCGGACAAAAGTTTCCAGGCGGACGAGATGGTCCATCGTGGAGTGCTTTGCTCGGAAGCCGCACTGAAAGGCCGAAAGACACCCGATTGTCCTCTAAGACCCAGTTCAAACGATTGGTCACCAACCGCTCCATCAGCTCACACAGACAACTGGTAAAGGCGATGGGGCGAAAGTTGGAGGGATTCACATGGTCTGTCCCAGGCTCGGGAATAGGCACCATGATGGCCTGCTGCCAGGATGGAGGGAACGTGCCTGTGGAACCACAGCTGATTGAACAGAGTCAGAAAACAGGTCAATGACTACGGCGGGAGATGCTTGAGGATCTGACTGTGAATTTGATCCACACCCACAGCGGTGTTGCCAGCACTCCGGAGGCCAGACTGCAGCTCGTCCATGGAGAAATTGTCATTGCAAGGGACGGAGAAAGGGGTCATGAAATCGATCCTTTCTTTCTCGGCAGTGGCCTTGTATTTCTGGAAGACGTCGGAGTAATGTTGGATGGAGGAGTTTGACACAAACGCAGTGCCGAGCTCACTGGCGATATCCTCCTCCTCTTTGGCGAGGGAGCCATCACTTCTCACAATGTGCTGGAATCCAGGGGGTTGGGTGGTACCTTTGATCTTTTTGATCATCTGCCAGATTTTTCCCAGCGGGGTCTGATTGTTCTTGGAGATGAAGTTTCTCCAAGAATTTCTTTTGCTCTCCCTGATAGATTGTCTGGCTTTAGCCCTAGCAATTCTCAACCGCTGAAGGTTTTGTGCGGTGGGAAGGCATGGAAGGCTGTTCCGCAGGCCTGTATACACCGTTTGCAGTCCTCCGTGAATCAGGGCTTGAACTTACACGGAACTGCAGAGGTCTTTGGCATACAGGCCTGGACAATTTCCAAGAGAGTGTCTTGGAACTCTTCCATTGTGGACTAGAGGAAGTTAGCTCGGTGAAACAGAGCGCTGTAAACTGTGCCCAGTCGGCCTGGGCAAAGTTCCAGCGTCTTGGCAAGGGTGGCTGTTACCGGGAGATCCGGAATCAAGCAGATCGGAAAGTGGTCCAATCCGTGCAGGCTATCCATGACCAACCATGAGTAGTCAGCAGAGATAGAAGGGTGACACAAAGAAAGGTCAAGAGTGGAGAGTGATCCATTTGCCCGATTCATGTACGTCGGGACTGGATTATTGAAAGTAGAGATTAGAGTCGGACAGCAGTCTCTCGATCTCTCTACCTTTCGGGTTGGTATAGGAGCTGCCCCAGTGGGGATTGCGGGCACTGAAATCCCTGAGTAGAATGAATGGGGCAGGAAGCTGATGCAAAAGGAGAGTCAAATCAGCGGCATTATAGTTTCTGAAAGAATGGTAGATAGATGGAGCAGATGGTGATGGGTTTGTGAGCAATCAGGGTGACTGCCATAGCCTATAGTGGGGTGTTTAGGGGAATGGGTCAATGGAGAACTCTACTAGGAATAAAGACAGAGACTCCTCCGCCCAGTCCATCGATGCTGTGGTCATAGTGGTGGTACGAGGTATAGCCTCACATCTCCACCTGTCCCTCGGCCGAAAGCTTGGTTTCTTGTAGGCAGACCGCAACAGGCTGATGATAGGTCATCAGCTATTGCAGCTCCGGCAAGTTGGCCCTAAGGCCTCTGCAGTTCCACTGGATGAGGCACTTCTTAGTTCCAGCCATAATGTTTATTTAGAATCTTTCTTGGAAGTCATATCGCTTCCGGCCTCTTGGTTTGTTTAGACGATTTCTCTTTCCCTGCCAGGGGAACTAGAAGGGGTGAAGGGGAGGGAGAGGAAAGGGGGAATGGAAGGCGTAGATTCCACGCCCTCCATATTAAAAGAAAAATTTGCCACGGCGGCAAACCTGTTTGTTTTCAGCCCGGTGCCAGAGGCCCCCGTCTGTGACGAGGTTCTCTGGGAACCCTTAGATTTTACAGTGGGGGCCCTCTTGCAAGGAGAGTCAATGTTGACGCTCCTGGTGCTCTTTTTTACAACCTGAGCGAAGGTTTTATGGGATGTCATCATTGGTGATCTGCCTCACATGCAGCGATAAACGTGCCGCCATGAGTGGCTCTGTGGCGCTGAATGGCCTTTTCTTCTTGCCATCTCGGGCAGTTCTTGTTGAACGCCGTGTGTTCACCTTGGCAGTTGGGACACTTGGGAGCTGCAGTGCAGTCTGAATCAGAGTGTTCCCCTTTTCCGCAGTGAGCACAGATGGCAGCACACCTGTAAGGGTCCACCTTCAGTTGAAGGTATCCTGCCTTGATGTTTTCCGGTGGCATTGGTGTGTCGAATGTCAGGATGATGGTGCTGGTGGTGATTCTCTGACTTCTGCGGCGGATGCTAATACGCCGGGCGTCAGTGACTCCCGCAATGCCCTCAGCTATTTCTTTTTCAGGGGAGCCATCCATGTCTCTGCTTCTAGTGATGCCTCTAGAGCTGTTCAGGCTCTTGTGAGGCGTCACACTCATGGGCACATCTAAAAAGGTTTTGGCCTTCAATAGTGCCTTTGAATGGCGGCGCTCCCTGCATTCAACCAGCAGGTCGCCGGATTGCAGTTTGGAGATGCATTGCTCTCCACCAGTTATCGCACATACTTGTTTATAGATCTGGGAAACATTGAAGTTTTTCAGTGGTCTCTCCATTTGGTTGCTATGAAGCACCAAAAAAGCGCTTAAAGTTGTTTCGACTGTTTCCAGATAAGGATGAGTAGGGTTCGGCCCCATCCAGTCTCCGTTTTTTATATACCAGGTTGGAGGGCATCCCCGCGCCGTCCAGTCGGGACTTTTCATGAAAATCGGGGATTGGGGTGGGAGGAGGTTCAATTTTATTATCCATATATTTTGGTTTTTGGCTTCGTCACCAGAGCACCCCACCCGCCACAGAGTCCAACAAGGGGACACGTAATGCTCGGATATCCAGAGCAGTGCCAGGGCTACTCCAGTGCAGGAAAGTCCTGCAGGATTGACCCTAAGTTCCGCTCCGCTAAGGAAGACAGAACCCAACCGATTGGATGAATTTGGGCCGTATTCACTCACCCGTCTCAGAGGAAGGCCAGGCCGAAGCAGTGTGTTGGTGGGAGTATAGTCCGCAGACTGGGCCACCTCAATTACCAGGGTCCCATTCTCCCCTTTACGGGTCGTACCTCACGGTCAATAGGGTGCCTACGCAATCGTAAGAGAGACGGTCAGACCTATGTTTTCACCGGACCGGGTACTGATGGCGGTTGTGAAGGAAGAATAGAGGAAAGAAAGCAGGAGAGAAGACAGGAGCAAGAAGAGAGAGAGAGAGAAGAGATGTCTCCCCTGGTATGTTGAGGGTGGCATTCCATGGGAAACACCCCACCGATGGCGGACTTACACTGCCTGCAGGTGGAAGCAGAGAATCTACTTATAAACCCCGGGCCCCCACGGGAGAATTCACTTGATTTGCCGATCAGGAAAAATATTAAATATACAACATGGTATTAACATTATCATTAATAGCAAAGGTCAGAGACACTCTTAATTTTTACTGAAATAGACAATGGTGGCCCCAATAACCCCTTCCTCCACTCCCCTGCTCAGAACCCTATAGTGCAGGAACAAAACTGGAGGAAAAATGTGAGTAGAAGCACAGGAGAAGGCAAAGTAAGACATAGAAATCATGAAAAGACCTTCAGTATCTGAAGCAAACAGATTTTGAGGCTGAAAGCCCATCAAACGCTCTTTGTGACTATTTTTGTCGAGAAAAAACTTTCAATGCGTTCCTCTCCATATGGGTTTTTTCGGGACAAATATGCGATCTATCTTTTCATTTCTGGTGCAATTACCATAAAATCAGGCATGAATTTAGAGCAAAACAATACAAAAAATTCTTTTCCGATATCATTCCAAGGTTTTAAGAAATTTGAAATTTTGGAATCACCAACACAGATACAGCCATGATTTTTGGTATATTTTAAAATTTTTATTGTTATTATTTTTATTCTTACATACCAATGTTAAGAATCTGTAACAAAAAATATAAATAAGTTATCAGAAATCCTTACCAATCCTTTATAGAAACAGAATTGAGAAAAAGATGTTTTATACAAATTTCTGACAAAATCGGTAAGAAAAATTGAAAGGCTATATATATATATATATATTTCATTTGTTAAGTGTTCTTTTTCTTCCTCTTTTCTCTCTTTTTTTTTTTTTTTAGACACCCTGTCCTACTTCATCCCAATAATTTTATTCCATAGAATAAGACAGTCATTTCATGTTCACTGTATGCACCTCCCAATATTTTTGGTCACAAAAAAAGTTTTATTCCATGCTGATCATTAACAGTAGTCCTATCCAAAACAACTACACTCGTAATGCAATTTGTCATGTCCACTCTGTCTCTTCGTCACCACGGCACTACAGGACTAGAACACTGTGAAGCGCCGGGAAGATTTGTAAGGCAGGCACATTCAAATTAGCCAAAGCTTCCACCCTCTTAATGCTTTATGAAATTCCTGCTTCCTCATGTACTTCCTGATAACATTAACATTTAGGGATGGGAAATCCTGCATAAAAATTTGAATCATTGTCATCACATTACACTACAGGCTATTACGTATATAGACCTGAAGCAAGTGTCAGCCCAGATTTTTCGGGGTGAGACTATGACTATGGAACTTCGATCTGGAGTCCCTACCATAAAATTTAATTGAAAATAAGTTGAAAGGAACTAGATCTAACCTTCAAGACCCAGGACAAGTTATTCTAGAAAATGCGACTTTTTACAAATTTCTTTTCTATTTGTGTGTGTGTGTGTGGGGGGGGGGGGGGGGGGGGGGCATCAGTCTTCTTTTCTTCCCATTGTTTTTTTTGGGGGGGGGGGGGGAAGGGGGTCAGTCTTCTTTTCTTCTTTCATTTGTGTCATTCTTTCTTTCATTTAAGTCGAACTGAGTGACAGACTAGCACTAGACCCAAATGGTAAATTTCACTTTCAGTGGGCCTTCCTTTTAACTTCATATGGTATCAAGTGTTATCTTTTGTTTATTAATTTTTCGTAATTCAATCTTTAAAATCACTTATTATTTAGACTAGAGAGCATCTGAGTTCAATGACTCGAAGTTTTTTTTTTTTAAAAGTCCTTTCATTTAGAGTAAAAGAGTTTTATTTCTAAATTTTCTACCCACCCTATGTTTCTGGTGTTTTTCAGCTATGGGCAAATCTGACCAAAGTCCAGTCGGATCCATCGATGTAGTAGTACACTGACGATTGGTTCCCCATATCAATGGCAAATGCCTCGTTCAATTCAGTCCATGCGTATAAGTGTATGAGCCACAACGCCCCACGTTGAGTCTAGATACTTAACAGGGGTATGTCTATGCACTACACAAATATTTTTAACTAACCCTGGATAAATCACATTTTCACATCCTGGTGCAAGACAGCATTGAGCATTTCACAATTCCCCGTACATAAAATAGTGCTGAAGCTCACATAATGCATTTACTCAAGTCTCTTGAATTTGAGATTCTTGAACTTGAATCCTGAACTCTCAAACCAAAACAAGGATTCTGCATGGTCTTAATTAGGATTGATAAATACTTTGGCCACTAAGTGCTCTGTCTCTCAGTGAAGACAAGGCAACAGTCTCATTCATCATTAGCACGCAAACTATGGGGCTTCTACTGATAATATTCAGTCAAACTCATGTCTAGTTGCTTTTAATGCCTACTGCCATTCAATGATCAATGTCTGAGTATAGATATATGTTAGTTGGTCATATATACTGTGACCAGTGCCTATCATCTTAAACAAACGCTTCGTGATCCAGCAAATTGCTAATAAATGGGTTATATTTATAATAGACAAGATTTATAACAGACAATATCTATGACATATGTACAAGTAATATTGATATGTTTACCTGATTTATCTATTACTTAACTACACGTGAATGTCTTGGTGCAGTTGGGGTACAAATATTTGTTTCAGTGCAGGTGGGACACAAATCTTTATCTCAGTGCAGCTGAAATGAAAGTAAAGGCAGGACTTGGCCAAGAAAAGTAATCAAATCAGATCTTCTCTATGTACCATGACCAGTCCATGACAGAAATCAGCGATCATGTCCTTCTGGTTCCCTTTGTGTGGTGGTTCTCCGGATGTCTTCATTATTGATTTTACCCCCTATCATCCAGTGACTAAGGCTTTTATTGAAGGTCACTCCACCTCACTCCATTTGCCCTATACCATTCCTGTCATAACTATTCATTCAATGTTATCTTTTCTACTAATATATCCTAGAAATTTCAGTTATCCCTCTCAAATCACGTACTAAAGAAGTAATGTTTGTACATCTACTCTCTTTCCATTGTTGGATACCTTTTCAGTCCACAATTCTTCAGTTTTCTTCTTCGTAGAAACCACATTTTACAGTATCTTAATCTTATTTTCAGCTTCTTTACTGAGTCCAGCATTTACATGCATAAAGACGAGAGGACCAAATTTACATCTTCTAAAAACATGACATATAAACCCTGGTGCTGATCTGGATATTTCGGTGTGCCATAACAAATTTCATTCTATAAAATCCGCCTTTAATAATCACAATCCGCCTCTTAAATGTGCACTTTTTCTATATGACAATGACTGAGCGTCAAAGGTATGTGAAAATTGCGATCTGTGTATTTTCTTCATCTGAATTTCTGAAACTGCTGGTTGCAACTTCATTTCCATGGGACAACCAAGTTATAAACGTTTTTTGTGCTGAGGTAACGATCTTCCACTTACTGATTCTTGAAACAATATCCCACAAGATCTGTGTTACTTTCTGTCTCAGCAGTCAGGACAATGTAATCTGAGAACCTCACGTAAATAACATTTTGTCCTCTCCTTTCAGTTCTTCCATATTTCTAAGGATCCTCTTCCTGGAATGATTAAAAAAGATCTGGGGACAGCACACAAGTGTCACACATTTCTTTCACCCAATGATATATATATATATATATACTCACAGTTTCAGTTTAATTACTGTTTTCAACCCTTTTTTCTTGAGGGTTATCTAGGTCTGACATTCATTTTGGTAACCACATGCGGAAGACCGACCATTTCCATTTAAATCTGGCATGTTCAATTTTGAGAAAAACAACTGAAAAGAGTATAATCACTCATGGCTGCCACAGTGACAGCCACCATCTTGGATTTTGCCACTGGATATTGTGCAAGTTTAGTAAAAATGGGTTTCCTTTTTTACACCGCTTTACTTGAAATTTTACATACATATTTTACAGACTCAGTATCTAAATTTGATCAGAGACAATTTTTTTTTTGGTCTTATTTCTTATAAATTTGACCCAGATATCCTATGCTTTTCAAAAATTTTAATAACGTAATAAAAAATTTGCTCCAATCATTTTTTCTTCTACAATAATAGTAATACCTCTGGAAGTAAAAAGAAGTCTTGAAAAAACTCAATTGAATGCAATTTAAAAAAAAACAAAAACAAGTTGTTGGAACCTATTAATTGGGCATTCAAACTCACAACATGATTGCTTTAGATACTGCAGTTCCATCTATGACCCCCAGGGGGGAGGGGGAGCTACATTTGATCACCATGTTTTCCTCATTCAAAACCAAGAATGCTACAACAACTGTACTCTGTAGTCTGAAACAGCAGAAATAGGCCTACAGCAAAATTTCACTTTCAAGAGGCAGTGAAGTTCATTCTAATTTTAGAAAGAAAAGTTTTTGCTGATATTCGGTGCGGTCAGGATCTCTTATGATCAGCCAATGTTCATCCTGGGTTGGGGACTCCAAATATTGGTGGAGGAGATCTTTTGCCCCTAGCCAGAGATAAATTGGCGATCTACCACTGCATTTGGAAACCAAACTCAGCCAGGACTTGGATGGCAGTAGGCTGGTTAACTGTTCAAAGAACAGTTATGTTAACTGTTCCAATATCTTAAAGGGCCTCCACACCTACATATGGAAGCAATGGAGTTAACCCAAAAGGTAATCCCTAACCAGACCCCCAGTGTGGATGGCAAAAACCCAAGGAATTAATTCGGAACTATAGTCTGCCAAAATATTCAGCCTGCTTGATTTTTTGGTGGGAGTGTTGTACCACCCTTAAATTTTAATCAAACTGAAAAATATTTGCATTTTTCAAATCAGCATATCAAAATTAGTAAAGTCTTCGCGTAAAAGGCCCGTTATAGTGCTTTCTTAAAAAGATAGCCATTAATATTGAATGAGTTTTCAAAATTGGCCTGTAATCAGATCCAGTGTGCCCTACTTTATCTCCACCCCCTTGTCTTGTCTTTTGTCGCACTGCACATCTCATCTTGAACCCGGTATCCTATTACCCTGAACTCAGCGTTGGAAATGTACGTGTGGATGACAGGCATTGACTAGTAGCGACAGCAATTTCTCAAGTTAATTTAAAACTAAAAAGTTCAGAATGTAGGTGTGTAGGCCTTTTTAAAATGGACATGTTCAACTTTTTTAAATACTTTTCATTATACATAACCGGCAAGACTTGTAAGAGACACACAAAGGAACCAAAAAACAAATGTTTCTAACAAAACCTGAATTTAGGACCCATGCATTCCTGATCCCTGCTAGGTAAACAAGGAAGTGCTTGAATAAATAAAGATTCTAATTTTTTATTATTGTTATCATTATTTATTATTAGTAGTGGTAGTATTATCATGCAAATTTTGCTTTCTTCCATGCTTTACAGACCTGTGCTACTTGAATAAATGTACATATAGTGTCGGCCTTCTAGATAAACAGGGACTGAAATACAAAAATGTTATTTGGAATGAAGGGGGGGAGGGGGGGAGGGGGGCATGACATACCTCATTTCGAAGGTCATCAGCAGAAACTATTTCTGATCCTGACTTGACCTTGACTGTGAGACTGTTACAACGAGCAAGACAAACAAACTGTTCCATAGTTATTCCTTTCTCTTTTGTCACTTGTAGAGAGGTGCAGCAATCAAGCATGTTTTCATGATACCAACGCCATGGCCCTGCCAAATATATTGAATCAAAAAGAAGACTATAATGTCACAAAGGACTGAAACTATTGTGTTGTTCTATCTTGTTTGATTTGTTCATAAATTTTAATAGGATAATGGTTCAAAGGGACTCTTTGCAAAAAATGATTAAATAAGAAGGCTCACGGTATTGATGATGACTTATGATTTAAAAGGAATGATAATTTAAAAGCAAGTGCACAGCTGCAGTGAGAAAGAATACAATCTCTCCAAAGATATAAAATCCTCAACTTTCTTGCAGCATAACTGAAACTAAAAGATCTTTTAAATTATTTATTAACAGATGATATGCATAGACCAAGATATAATTTTTGGGTTCTCAGTTAGATAAGTTTGATCTAAACATCCTAGACATGAGTCATAATATAATAACAGCAAACTGCCAATTCGCAGAAGCAGTAATCAGTAATCATTACATTAAATGTTTTTTCATCCTGTTTAAAACAAATGCGCATATTGATTTGGAATTTGGACACAATGAAGTTCTATTAATATAAAACTATAATTATGTTCCCTATACCAAAAAGAAATTATTTATCATGTCTGGTTATCCCAAAGTACGTTCCTTCTGCTGAAAATAACTTGTATGCGCTATAATAATCACAACAATGATGTCCGACACTTATTTAGATAAACTGTTTCAAAGTCAAAGAAGAAACCATTTGCAGGGGAAAAAATCAACAAGTTGTGATGACGACTAATATTTCACCAGAGTAGCTTTGACAAGAAATTTTTTTTAGACGATCTCTTTAGGTTTAGGCTGCAGTAATACTGACAATCCTGACAAATTTGCAAATACAATTAAAGAATAGACTAGTATACAGGTAATTAATGTAACCATATTAACTCTATAAACATTCAACAACAAACTGGTGAAAAAATCCAATATTGTGCGCATTACCAGAACTGGAAAAGTAGTTTCTGTTTTGCTTCGATAATGAATATGATTTTGTTTCATCACTGAGCACGTTGTCATCCTCTAGAATATGGCTTTCACCTTTAGATGACTTGTACGGTAAGTTACTTTCTCTTACTTTCCACGCTGTTGGTTGCATATCATTGTTCTTGATGGTGTCACCTTGTTTTCCGAATTACATGTATATGATTTGGTACTGACAGTAACAGTTGTAGATTTGGCAAATCCAAATCTAATTATGAATATACTGCCATCAGGCCCTTGACCACATAAGGAAGAGGCAACAGTCACCAGCAACAGCTGCTGTGGCGTGGAAGAATTTGCTTCCATTAAATATCTTTATAAGCATGGTTTTATCACCATCACCATTTATCTGTCTAAGTACTAGTATTAGTAGAAAGAAAACATGTAGTCCAGTGATGTTCAAAAGCTAGATGTGAACTTGATATACATCCTGATTATCAACACCATCTCTCCCTTCTTTTTCCTGAGGAGGACTGCACTTGTCAATACAGCGTATTTTTATACCCTTTCATTATTTACTGGATGATTGTAACCAGCACAATCTTTCCAATTTTGCACAGCAGTCTGAGGTGACAAGATGACCGCCATCATATGGGAATAAAATTACAGGAAAGCCACTTCATCCTCAACAAGCAACCACAAATGTCAGTATATCAGCTGACGGTAACATGAATCAATCAGTGGCATTCACAGATTTGTCAAAATAACGAGCTTCTGAGGATCAACTGTCAACATCTGTGTAATCACATCTTCATTTATGGAGCCATATCTTCCATTCCATTTCATTCTCAAGATCAGTTCCATGAGAGGGCACAATGTATCTGAGCAATAATAATAATGCTTTACCAAGCATCTCAGCACTAAGTGAAGGCACCAATCCATCTCTCTGGCAGTGAAGTATTGCAGAAATCAGATAAGGCTTTTTTCAGTGATATGACTCACTCATAATACAATGCTGCTGAAACCCTCAACCATCTTGACAAGAAAGGAAGAAATCTGCATCTACCTATAATCAACCCAAATTCTGGAAGGAAACAGAAGGGAAAGGACTATTGATTATATCAATAATTCATGATTGAAAAGCTGAGAAACCACCCTCAGGGGTTTTAAAGACATTTAGAGAACGTGACATAACTGAAATGGCGAATATGCGAAGTGGAATAAAAAGTAAGATATACCACTGACAGGCACTCTTGCAAAGTATAACATTGCACGTGTAAATGCGCAATAGATCAGAAATGGCAAGTGATAATCCAAAGTGCATGGGCAATGCTCTAAAATTTGGACTGACAAAGTGCTATGAATAAAAATATAGATCTAGATAAAATGAAGGTGTTTCATAAATAACAGCTTTTCAGGAATATTCAAAAGTAGGCTGAAAAAGAGGGTACCGGTTTGATAGTACTTTTTCCGTTGAACAACATATTTGTAAGAAAGAACAAAAAAATGAAAGTCGGCCAAAGCAAGGATTAAAAACATCAGTGAGAGAAAGTAAAGCTTTGGAAATGTTTAATGACTTACTCAAAACCTGAGAAACATGACTGTCAAAAGAGAAAAATCATACCAGGACTACTGTACATCAACATTTATAATGAACTTTATACATTGCTGTGGAAACCTGCTTTCCATAGTCCTCTTTGAGAACAATTTCCTACCATAAACCTTTCCTTCGTCAAATCTTGCAAAAATAAATGTCATCGTGAATCAGATAAGAAATGCCAGTGAAAGAACATAATATTTGAAATAAGAAGGCCCTAAAACTGTAGTACCTACTGTAAAAATACAAAGGTTGTATTCTACTGAAAATCAAAGGACTATCCTTGGATTTTTTTTTTTTCTACTACACTTTTTTTTTTTGTAAGGGATGATATTGTATAGGTGAATTGAATTTATCTTTTGCCCTTAAGTGCTGACATCAGACAAACAGATTAACTAGAAAATTCGACGATGAAGATTGAGACCACATCGGACAAAAAAACTTTATCATATCATTTTCTTTCCAAATAACTGTGGAACAGCGTGAAAATTTGAGAGCACCAATCGCTGATGGGAGCGATTATTGTGAGCAAGCAATCTTCAGTGTGCAATAACTTGAATAAGGACAAGATTCCATCCTTTCTTCTTTCCTTCCTTTCTCTTTTCCATCAGCCCTTCCTTACTTTCTTCCTTCCTTCCTCCCCCTCACTGTTTTCCTTCTTCCTCCCTTCCTTCCGTCTTTCCTTCCTTCCTTCTCAATGTATTCAGTAATGATTTACACACACGCCATCAACAATCTTCCTGCTGCGGTTGGGCCTGTGCATAATCGATCAATGTAACCGGTAAAAATCGGTCATGGACACAGTCGATTAACTGGTTATGACAACCGAAGTTTCGGTTACATCATCGGTCATGATCAATGAAGAAACAAAAATAATCTTAGATCTAGCTCAGCTACATTGGTGTCTTTGATCTCGGGAAAACTCCGTCCGCCGGCAACATTCGGCAGCCCTTCTCCAATATGACAAATTTGTCTGTTTTCACTCAAGAAAGCACAAAACAAAATCAACTCTGCTTAACCCCTTATAATAAAGCAGGGCCAACTTAGTTTTGAAGCAGTCAGGTATGATGTGGCTGGACCAGGCAGGGTGCGAGGCAGGTCATGAAACCTAATACTTTAATTGCCTGGTTTTCCCTGGATGGCTTGCTCTTGGGAGGTAAAATGTTTATTTTTTCCCAATTTCAGAGCTTTATTTCTCCACAACTACACAACGTACAATTTTCAACAATGACTCCCTACAAAATTCAACTCCATCTTTATATTAGTATTGTAACAATTTAATTATGAAACAAAAAAAACTGAATGTTTTGCCAGTCATTTGAAGAAGTGTCCATTTATTGACAAAAAATATGATAAAATATTATTACACATTTTTTAAAAAAGTCAATTAGTATATTCTGCAAATGACATATACATACCCTGAATGATGAACCAAAGCACAATCATATACAATTTCAATAATGCATTACACTCAGTCAAACCAGAGATAGCCACTCACCTGTACATTCAATTGCACTCAGTTTGAACAAGTATAACAACGCAACGTTTGTCTATTTTCACATCATACTGGGTTGCACAATTTCCTTATTTTCACACTTATGATAGTAACATATTATCCTTTCTCTGTTTATTTCTAAGAAACATAAATTTAAATACTAAGTAAGAACTATAATCATAATTAATACAGATTTAACAACATACTACTGGTACAAATTTACAATATGATGCAAAATGGTTTGGAACATAGAAACAAACCGGAATATACATGCATTAATCAGTGTTTCTGTTAGAAAATCTCAAAAGCTACATCCCCTGTTTGATAAGAATATGCTGAGTAAGTGCCATCACCTTAAAGAAAAGTGCCATATAAATATAATTCATAGTTATGATGTTTAAACATTTGTTTGACTATGTTTATCTGAGACAGTTTTAATTCATTTCGGTTACCTTACTTGTTCGCTTTCTTTTTTTGAAGGGTAGTGTCAGAACGAGTAAATCTGGACACACTTGTAATAGATGTTTCTTGATCACAGTGACTAATTTCTCTTCTTCACGAGGAATTTCCAGTGAGTGTATTTCTAAACTTTTTAGATTTTTGTGAAGCTGCTCACCTCCCTGCTCACTAAGGAATCCTAAACCAAATTATATCTTTTTATCCAAGGAAGACAATGGTCTTCCAAAAAGTGCATTTTGGGGAACACAGATGCTTTTACTTTCACTCTATAAAATGCTGTGTAGGTTTGTATGGCTTTTTCTATGGATTTGTATCGTGATTCAGGAACAACTTTGCTGTGACTAATGAGTTTATGAATATGAGCAGATAGTGATGTGAAATATTGAAATGTGTTTGCCACAGAAGTGGCTTCAGTGATTACGGTTGAACTTTTGGCATGCAGACTTGTAACTTCCTTTATATGTTTAGCAATATCTTCGTATACATGATTTTGTAAATATTTTTTGCAGTGGTTCCCCACAAAAGATCTGCCATGGCACGCTTGGGGAACTATTGAACTATTTTGTGTTTTTGCAACACAACATCTAGACTAAAGCATACTGGACCTCTCCTACTGGGGAAATTTTTCTTCAAATTACACATGTATCTACTTCAAATTCTTTTTCTTCGTAAGGGTCTTCCAGGAACATTTTAGTTTCTTTGTTTTGGATGCTGTCTTCGAGAAATGCTTGCTCTCCACCAATATGTCTCAACTCCTCTTCTTTTTCTGTTCAATTATTGATATACATGTACATGTATTTTTTTCCATAAAGGACCTCCTGTGGAGGCAGTGGTAGAAGTCCCATGAAGAATCATCTCATCAACTAGATTATCATCTATTTCATCACATTTCCTTTCCAAGAAAGTATGATGCTTTTCTACAATTCTCAAAAGAATCTGGAGAGCGGGAGGGACAACCTGTGTTACTGGTATTGCAAGTAAAGGCGCCCTGACCACATTGTGGTGCTTGGACTTTGGAGGCACATGATTTCAATGACTCACTTTTCCTAACAAAATCTTTGTAATCTTTTTTTATTGTTTCTACAGTTCATTCTTTGGCTTTTGTTGGTGTTGAATTAGTTTTCTAAAAACCTGCTCGGATTTCAAACACCACAAACATGGAACGGTGTCCATGGCTCCTGACAGACCATACACGTTTGCCAGAAAACTGTAATCTCCAAATATGAATCCCTAATGGTTCTGTTGTTATAACGGCTTCCATTTAGAGACTGGACATCATGGCTGAATTTTTCAAAAATTAATGACAGATTGTTTGGCATATCTTTGACTTTTGCTATTCCTAAAAGTATAGTGTTGGTTTTGGAGTTGGGTTTTTTCAAATTTGCTATTTGCATGCATAGTCTGAAACTATCCCTTCCATGATCTCCCCCAATTTTGAGCCAGATGTCATCTTCAGGGATACCACCTTCATGCCATTAAGAAAGTCATTCTTGGAATAGCTATATAGAACGAAAAAAAAAAAAAAAATTCTGGTAGATTTCATTCTCATCACCTAACAAGTCAAAATTCTTCTTTGTTACTTCAATTCTATGAAGGAGCATAGAATTCCTTTCTTTGGTAATTTTCATTCTCTATAAAAACTCCCACATTTCTCAAAAATCTCCTTTGTCTCCTCATTTGACTATAGTTTAATCCAACATAGGCTTGCATGGCAAGGCCATATGTTTTATTTAAAACAACATGTTTTCTCCAATCTAGACTTGAAGACAAAGCGTTTCTGGCGGACTTGGCCAAGAATTTCAATTCGGCAGTATGTTGCTTCATCACTATCCCCCGCTACAAAATTTCGCACTTTGTTCATTTGCTTGACTCTTTCTTTGACTGTAGAGACGCAAGCGGAGATGCAAGCCTTATCTGTTGGTTTCCTGGGTTTGATAATTTTTCTGAAGCGTAGTGACTGTCCTCCAGTTTTGAGAATCAACATATTTTTATCAGCTGACTCTCTAAGTATGTACCTCACTAAAATTGTGCATACATCGACATGCTCCTTGGTTAATGGTTTATTTAATGGTGTGGCACATAACTCTCTTAAGGTTGGCTGTATTTTTTTAACAGGGGATGTTGCTATTGACATTTTGCAATGATCTAAATGTAGTCTCCTCCTTGATCTTGACGCAGGTGTTTTTGCATGTAGGCTATAACGCCGTGGTGATCTGTTTGGTATGGAACAGAAAATTGGATGTCCTCTAGGTGTCTGAAATTGTATGGAGTGCCTTACACTACTCATTGCATTCGAGGAAACCATCGAACTCTCAGTGATATAACTCTACTCTGTGATGACAGGTGAGTTAAAGGTGGCTGAGGTGCTGAAAATAAATCCTCAAGGAGAGACACTGATTTATCCTGTACAAAACCACATACATTGAAATCGGATATTTCAAAATGTGTATTTACAGAAAGATCTGATGACTGAATCGAAGATCCACATGCACTGCTATCAGCAATTGATGTCAAACTGTGAGCTGAAAAAGCCACTGAACTCTGTTTGAGAATCATTGAAGTGTGTAGCATTGTGGTATAGGAGGGGGATAAAGGAGCATCAAGTAGATCTTTTAGGAATGATCCAGGTACTGGCTGTTGAAATAGCATAGCATTTGATCCTAATGCATGGCGTGCACTGGACTGGCATTTTAATTGCTGCCGGTGAACAAGACGTCACGGGGTCATTTACCTGGCGCGACAGCTAGTGCGCTGCTGGAGCCGAGCAGTGCGGTAACACTGATTTATTGGGTCTCTTTGTCATCATATATTAGCTGTTTCCTTAACAATACAATTAAATGACAGTCAAGCCTGTAAAAGAGGATACCAAATTTATATTTGCAGCTTCAAATACAATTTTACAGGATCACTTAAAATCTAGTGTATATTTCTGTCACAGTTTGTAAAAAATGGTTTATCTTTGATCCTTCAAAACTCAAAACTGGCAGTCACAATGAGTTTGGAATTTGGCAAGGTGATAGACAACATATCAGTCTTTGCACATACTAAAGGAGAAATCCGCTTATTGAAAACGAAACAGCTGAGAGGGAGTTGTATCCAATAGAAGCCTATTACATTACGTTCTCTTTACGCGTTTTTGCCTCCTGTCAGTGGTTATCTCGGCACAACTGAAGACTATTCGATAAACCAACACAGTCAAATCCATACAAGAGATACACTACAATAATATCACTGAAAAAAACAACTCTAGTCCGATAACAGGATATTAATAGAATGTATGATTTTTTTTCCTCATTCTGCCTATTTTCTTGCCTAGTTTCTTTACACACTTTCCTTCTGCACTGATTCTTTCGTAGAATGCAACATTGGTGCAACTTGTAACACATGATTGTGCATTACAAATTGTAATTTCTGTATCTTGTTTTCAAATTGCATTCCCGTTTTTTAAAGCTTGAAAATTGACTGATGACTTCTTTTAGGCCCCAGTTCTCCCATTAGGCCTAGTCCGAATCTGTTTTAGTACAAAAGGCAGACAGTGCATCGTTCCAGAAAATGTTTCTTGGGAAGTGTGTTCTTGGGGAAGAGTTCTCTGTAAAGTGTCATGTATTCATCGATGGTGGTTTGAATGGAAGCAAATGGTTCTTCACTGATTGGATTAGTGTGTAAAATGAGGGGGTGGGCTTTGCTCAAGACCTGATTTAAACTGTTAAACATTAGGTTAATTCTATCAGCTTCCCCAATACCAGCCGGCCTTTTGTACAGGCTTTGGTCTGAATGATGTGTAAATATGTGAGATCCCATAAAATCTTCATAGACTGTGGGAGTGAGGTATCAGTGACAATGATGCCCGACATATGACCGACTATCGCCTTTTTCTGTTTTGTTCTCTCTGTTACATATTCGACAAAGTTCACTCACTGATCTCATGACCTGTTCCCGATATGTATGATCCGTCACTTGGTTCTCTCGGCATGAAACTAAAGAGAAAACAAACTAAACTTCTATTTAAATAATCCTAGAAGTGTCCAGTGGTCAATCAGGTCAAAGATGGGAAATTCTACTGTGAAATTTGAATTTCCCTCCAATTCTCATACATTACAATAAGAAACTGCTGGGCTTATACTATCTTTAAACCTAACCATTACTTCTGGAACATAAACATATCACTAGAGAAATCGTAGAACGTCAGCAATAGTTTCTACTGACATTTTTAGATTTCATATGGCGCTGTGATGCGATTTCACAGATCTGATTTCACTTTTAATTAATTATTATGGAACAACCACACCTTAAGCGGATATGAAAACTGCACTGAGCAACAAAGAGGCAGTTTGTTAAATGCTAACACAAAAATTTTAAAAGTATAAGCTGCCACTTTTGTGTAATTGAGGATAATATTTAGGAAATTATAGCTCAAATCTGTTAATTTTATATAAAGTTTTCAACTAAACATAACTTATAAACTAATAGTCACAAGAACATCACGTTTTCACAGAATTGTAGCCAAGAAATGATTCTAGAACATAGAACGGGCAGATGAGTGCTGGTAATTGAAAGACGACAGATATAAAGGATTAAAATCGCCTATTAATAAGGGCAATGTGACCGCGAAACACAATCACGTAAGCCCGACTTGTGGCCCCCATTAACCCCACATCAGGCGTGCTGGTGGGGGAGATTTATTGCCTGAACTGAAAGTCCCGATTCGAGCCGAAATGCGACGCTGTGAATGATCTATGTGTGTTTGAAGAAGAAAAGTATGACAAAGACGGTCTTGATGAGCATGAAGATGACGGTCCTGTTTGAGGTGATATAGGTCTTGGTAAATCCAGGGACATGTTCGGGCTTGATGTAATCGGTGGTGAAGTATCCACTGTTCAGGATATTGTAAGACATGAAAAATCCCTGGGTAATCCTATGTATGATTTATCTGTTTGTTCAGAATAAGGTCGCTTCTCAGCATGTTTGCCAGGTTGACCCAGGGTCTCAAAATGAATACACATGGAGCAATCAGCCGATGGTATATTATAGTACGGACACCATATATGAGCATATCTTTCTACCATTTCCCTCAATGTTCAAAGGCTGGGCAGAGATGCTGGTTTCTTTCTGTATCTCATAATTGTTCCACAGCACCTCCTGCATATTGTGGTAGAATAGCCGTCATGGTCTTTGGCAATGTCAACCCCATATATCAATAATTCTTCTTGTCTAAAAGGTGTCACTGGCATTGGTTTCAATTTGCGTTCTTTGGTAGAAGATCGTAGTGTCCTTTCCGCACAGATGCGGCATACTTTACTGACATTTTCCTTGTGCTTTGCTTCAGTGTGTTCTTCACTCATTTCCTTTTTTTCTGGAGAAAAGGAAAAAAAAAGAGAAAAAAGAATTATAACGTAATATGAACATTTGTTTGACTGAGCTGATTTCTTTAAGATTATTAATAGTTTTAGAAAATTATTATTTATTGAAAGTTCCATGTCTTTCTAAAGTTGCTGTTGATTGTTGTTCATAATGCATTTCTTCTGGCCAATATTTATTTGTAAAATTCTCAAAATTTCTCAATGACTCAAGGAATATGGCAAAACTCAACAACTCTGATTTTTATCTGTCTCAGTTTATCTCCAAAAAGTCATACAAATTCTGCTGAAAGATAGCAATTAAGAAAAAAAAAATGAAGAGACACTAAACTCAAACTAGGTTCTCTGAGGCAAATTCTGTATCTTTAAATGGGTATAATTATGAAACTACTCTGAGTAATGCAATGGAACCTTCACACACGGAATCTCCAGAACCCCTAAAATCATTATCTATTTATGTTATTTTGAGGGGTGAGTGATATGATGTTCCAAATCAATTTGAAGTGAAATGAAAACAATACTGTCAGGTATTAAAAACTTGCCCTAAAACAAATAGAAAAATGAATAACTTACCTTTGCATCCACAAAATGAAACTTCTAATGGTTGCACTGGGAAGAAAACGCTGAACAATGTGATGCTATTTTCACCTCAGATGCTGCACAGAAAAACAAATGGTCAAAATACCTAAAAATCATACTATTTAACCTTCTCTCAAGATTGCTCAGGTAGAAAAGGGAAATCCCCAGGCCATAAAATTTTATTGCCCTGCAGCACATGACCTTGGCAGGGGCAATTATGGTCTCGGCTTTCGGGACAGTGGGCGAAGTAAGTTCTGCATTCTGTAGAGCAAGTTAACAACCGTGGAATAAAAATGCTGAGCTTTACTCAGCCTTTAACCCTAAAGTTCCACGAGGCGACATGCTGAAGTCTTCATCTTGTACTTTGCATATGAATTAAGTTGTAAATAAAACAGTAACAGGATACTCGTTTCATACATATATTGCCTTTTGTGTCTACACTGTCATTTCTTGAACACAAATCAATATCACTGTGAAAATATTGCTGTTTCTGGTATACTTTTAGGGTAAAAACCATTAGAGTAGTAGACTTTGAGGCGTTGGGCGCATGCTTGCGTGACACGGCTTTGAATCTCATTTTTTTCCCCATGCATCCCAGTGCGGTGTTCGACACGTGGCAGGTTGCTAAAAAGTGTCAACTTATGAATAGTGTTAGACAAGATTTCAGGATAAACCCAACGGGATTTTCCGCACAAAGTAACCTTACAACCGGGAAGTGAGGCAAACATGCGGCATTCACAGCCTCTCGACTAGGCAAGGTAAGATATGATAGCAAATGCTTTTAACATTAAAATTTGGCTTAAGTCATTTGACACATCAAGCTGAATAGCAATGGGCTAATTTATGATTATACCTGTAACGAATCATGATAGTGCATGCAGGGTATACGCGAGTGTGTTGTGAGCGATGTTCAGTTGACTGTAATTGTGTGCTTAGTGTGTGGTGTGCTGCCGTGGAGCTTTGGGAACGATCTACACGGATCTTGTCAGGTCTCGTGTGTATCACGTGCCCTGGCGCCAGCACATTCCACACAGTTCGAGTAGCTCAGATCGGGCTGGTA
>JBCEWB010298110.1:2320-22198 GCA_039654565.1 Peronia peronii
CCCCCCCCCCCCCTCCCCCCCCCCCCCCCCCCCCCCCCCCCCCCCCCCCCCCCTTCCCCCCCCTCCCCCTCTCCTTTTGACTTTCATGAGCCTTCATGATTAGATGCTGAAGCGCCATGGTGGCTAGCACTGGATGTTCCATTATTATTGCTCATACATTATAACCCCTCAAAATACTATTCCAGAAAGCTGCAAAATGAAATCATTCACAAATTTTTATAGTTTATCTTTCATAATTAAGCAATGAATTTGATAAATCAGCCTGTATTGCAAAATGTATATGTACATATGTGAAATTATATATAATGATTTACATATGTGGCTGAGATAATAATGAGTCATATCTCTATCATTATATCTACTCATTCCTTTTATGTTCTTAACTAAATTTTCATAAAGATATATGTATGAGGAAAACACTCTGTCATGTCCTATGTCGATAGACATAGTGTTATCCATACACATACCACTGAACAATGATGTGAACTGCTCCGGAGCATAAACAAATATGTGAGGTTAATTGAAAAGGGATGGCCAAATCTGCTGACAAAAGAGAGATCGGTGGGAAGCTTGCAGGGGGAAGACAGATCTTGTTCACATCTCTACTTTCTAAATTTCCTTGGTTCCAAATTAGCACTGGTCTTCGAGTAACACCTTTTTTTTTTCCTACTAATACACTTGTTGTCCACTTAATTCTTACATTTTGAAGCATGTGTGTGGAATTTGTTACATTTTGGCAATTCAAACAGAACTGGAGAGATTTACAAAAAAAAACACACACTAAATTTCATCTTCAGTTTTTTCATTTTCAGCGATCTTTTCTATATCATGACTAGCCCAGTTTGTAACTGAAGCAGATGAAATTATACATGCAAGATGTGTTCGTCACTGTATTCTTTTTTATTTATTTTTGTTAGAAATTAGTTTTTATTTGCTAGTTTCTTTTTTTTTTATTATTATTATTAGTTTATGAGGACATGAACAATTCTGTGTAGTCCATTTTTTAAATTTTATTTTTTTTTTTTTTCAAGAGCTAAATTTCAATTTATGTTTGATGTCCACATAATGTATAAAGATCTTTGTTAGATCATCATCATCATCTGTATGTTGGCTGCCAAAGAACTTGTCAACCTGGTGCCATTTTGCTGGTGCTACAGTTGTGTTCAGTTATAGATATTGGGGTTCAATTTATCTTAGAAATTCCTAAAATTTCCTAGCAGTTGTGTTGTCTTGTTAGAATCTCTGACTTTTTTCCTTTTTTCTCCTGGAAATCATTTCCAGCAATCACATACTTGTCATCAAAACTTTCAGTTATGTCTGAAAGTTTTTTTCTGTCTATCTTCTAGGGATGGTCACACCTTTTACTTACCAGTCTTATCATATCCAGTCCTATTTTATTCTTGCTCTTTCTGTAGTCAGTAAACTTTGCACTTGTATAATATCTTTCCCATTTGTCTGGTAGCATTTTAGTGTATATATATGTGTGTGTGTGTTTGTCACTAATCACCAGCGGGAAAATAATTTGTCTTTGAGACTTGTAAAGTATACAACTTGTCCCAACTTATCTCATCTAGATCAGCAAACTTTATAAGAGTTTATAGTCATTATTTAATTTTTTTTTGCAGCTAATTTTATCTCAAGTTGGGTAAAAATTATGAAGGCTGTGCTTATAATGATCTCGTCTGATCTATTTGTTCCCAAGATGTGAGCCTGGCTATCGGCTGGAAGGTGACCAGTGCAGGTCAAGCTGTGTGCCCAACCCATGCTTCAACAATGTAACCTGCACCATCCGGCGCTCTCAGGTGATGTGCCAGTGCCCGCCAGGCTGGAGTGGGCGACTGTGTGATGAACTGGCTCCCGAACAGGTTAAGAGCGGGGACCTCAGTGACGGAGCCCTGGTGGCTATCATTGTTTCTATCATTGTTGTCTTGCGTAAGTGACAAGCCTTATATTTGAACCACAATTCGTATCCATGTATAATAGGAGATTTGAACCAATTTTTCAAATTTGTTTCCAGTTATAAGTAGTTGGTATATGTCAAGCAACCAAGTGACATGAGTCAAATATGGAAGATTGGGCTTTGTTGAGTAGATAACATTTTACTGACCCACAGCGCCATAGAAGTTGACTTTAAACCTGAATATCTTGACATAGAAATGTGGTAGATAAATAATTTGTCGACCAAATTAAAGTGCATTCATTTCTTTTGCTAGTGTTATTAGAATTATTCTGCTCATAAAAACTTTGACATCAGACTCATTTCCCAGGTCATGAGATGTACATTTATCTCAGAAGATAGGAACTAATTTCATGAATTTATGTTTAGTTATAAGCAGATGACATGTAATCAGTTTTCTCTAATCTCTTGTTCAGTGCTTATGAAAAATGGGCTGAAAACTGGTACATTATTTGACTTTGTTGATTAATATGCTCATAAGCACACAAATGTACAAAGTTAATTTAAGCATATCAGAAATAAAGTAATAAATTCAAACAATACAATAACAATAATACAAGCATGACAACAAATAAAATGGTAAAATAATACAAAAGCAATGAAAAAGCATATAATGAAATATAACTAGTAGTTTATGAATTGTGGCCCACTCTGTATTTAAGAAATTAACAAATGAGTCATGTATTCTGATCCACCCTATAGATGCACCATTAGTAAAGAGAGCATTTGTTAAGGGGAGAGGGGGGGTCCTGAGAGTGATTTTCTGAAGGACTCAATTTAGGCTTTTTTAAGCATCATATCTAAATTCACCATGTCCAAATTAGAGGAGGGAAAGTGCCAAAAAATAACTTGGATGGTTGGTTGCCATGGAAATGCCGCCATATTGGATTTCTGGCCCCAAAAATTGCTAATTTTCAAAAGCCTAAGGCTTCAGTGTTTTTCAATGAAATCATTTCAAATTTTACACACATATCGTATTCCTTAACCTCAAAATCGCCAAGTATCAGTTTTTCAAAATTTGCCATAGTTTTTCCTCTACAAATTTTTAAAATTTGTACATGGCAAGATAGTACTTTTTCTCATTTTTATGGCACTTCAAATAACATTTTTTCAAAAAGTAAGCAAAATATTGCAAATTCGATACTTATTATTTTACACATATGCAGGAAAATTCATGCCAAATTACAAGCAAATCTGTTGGTAAATAAAAAAGCCTTCAGGAAAAATGTGCTCAAAAAGTAGGTTTCGAGATAGCCACGTCTAAAGTTTTGATAAAGTTTTTCAACCTGTTCCTTGTGACATAATGTGTTCCTTTTACCTCAGAACATTCCAGCTTGGTAGACTGGACCTCCCTCTTCAACTCCTTCTCTTGCCTGGCTTCTTCACCTGAGAAATACTTTCAAACTTAGTGTAAAGACTTCATGGCTTCAGTTGAAATTGACCGTCAGAAGTGAATTTGAGTGATATTTTAGACACCCTCCCTTGTAGGAACAGCTCAGTTTACACATGAAATAGATTAGTTTTGACCATATAAACGGTAAAATCTTGAAATAAAATGGTTTAGCTTGAAAAAAAAAAAAAAATCGGAAATTCAATATTTTCAGCCAAAATCTCGATTTCAGGACCCACCCCTCCCCTTAAGAATAAGCTCTTTCACTTAGAAGAAAGAAAGAAAAAAGTGCTGGAAAATGAAGTGACTTGACAGAAAGATTTTGTCGGTTGGTGTTCTGAGAAATGACGAGAATGAAAAGTATATAAAGGAAGAGAAATAAATGAATATTTGAAGGATCTAGTGCGTGAGAAATAGGCTTCAGTACTCAGAAGCAATCTTAGCTGAAAGATTGTGAGGTAAATCTCTGTAATCTTATCAAAGTCCTTTTATGAACACATTATAAAGTTCTTTCTGAAGTATGAACATAGCTCCATTCTCATTGTATTCTTGTCCATTGACATGCCCATGTATTTCTCTCTGCAGTGCTGGCTGCAACTGTCTTCCTACTCTATAAATTCTGTCCACGCAATGAGGAAGGAGAGAAATACATTTTGGAAGTAGATCCAGAAGATGACATTCGAGAGAATGTCATGAACTATGATGAAGAGGGTGCAGGTAAGGAAGTGTGAACCAGATCTTCAGTGTTATGTATTAAACATAGATTATTAGACATAGATTACAAAGCAAAACAGCAGCCTCAGTTTTGTTCATTGGCTCTAACAGGATCTGACCAAATGGATAACACATTGTCTTTCTACTATAACTACAACGAAGCAGCAATTTTTGCTCTGTCACTACTAGGTCCTTTGGTCCTTCACCACGTTTAATGTAACTGTAGTGCACATTCTTCGATCTGCAAATTACAAACTTTGCTCGGGGACAGATTAATATCTCAGGAGCAGTTTGCGTGTTCGACTTTCAACAGATACAAAAACTTCACTGGTTTTATCATACAGATGACAAAATAAACCTCCTTATCTTGGCAGTATCAGTGTTAGCTTTGTACAGTGAGTCCAGCAAGATTTGGTCAAGTGCACGTCAATGGTCTTTCCATAATGGTTTAAACAATTACCTGTTCTTGTTTGCATCAAGTAGAACTCTAGATCTTACTGTTTTTACTGTCTTCAGTTTAAAGCTAATCAGCACAAATGCCTACAGCAACTTCTTTTTTTTTTTTTCTGTTCTAAGCAAAGAAGATCAAGGCAATACATGTAAATTAACTTATGAAATTCTCTCTCCTCATTTTAAGAAGAACTGTTTTTATCTGTTTCATTTTTAAATATTGCAAGCTTACAGCAATTGTCACTCTGTCTCTATGTTTCCAGGGGAGGAAGATCAAGACGCCTATGACATCTCTCGGTTACAAAAACCCACTTATGAAACCCCAGTCAAACCTACAATGGTGGGCAAGCGCTACAATCTACCTCTGGGAAGTGAGTCTCATTCTGCATATTATTTCAAAGTTAATAAATATAGTATTAGACAAACACCAGAATTTGAAGATTTTTCACTTCACCTTTGTAAAGACAATTTATTAGATATGTGCAATGAGTATAATGGTCACAGATCCAAGCTCAAAGGAACTTGGCAGAGTGATTAAGAAGTTTATTTTTATGACCTGGGTTTGAAAATATGTCCGACTGAATTATTTTCAGTACCTCTGCTGAATTATTATCTCTATTTTGGTTGTGTTAATTTCATTGTTTTTGATTTAGCAATTCTGTTATATTAAATGGTTGAATAAGGAAACAAAACATCCCAAAAAATAGACTGGACAGAAGTTTTGTAATGCCCATTGTCCTGTGGTACAAGTCTAATATGTTGCCACACAGAGAATGACCACAAAAATCCAGGGCATATCTGAGTACCAGTGCCTTAACACCAGATTCAATATTTTTCACAATTTCATAGGTGGGTTTTCCTGTCTTTGGTAAGATCTGATGTAAGCAGGATGGGGTTTCATTTCTCGAAAGGTTGTTATTTACACATAGCGATAGCTGGTGGATTTAAACAAAAAAAATCTGTAAATATGCAACTGATAATGAATGTTATGGACTTCTGCATTTGTTGATTTGTTTATTAACTTCCGTTTAAGATATACCTGGTGGCGATCAGGCTGACGTGGGCAATTTCATTGACGACCGCATGAAAGATGCTGACGACGATGAAGGTGCCCCACCTTTTGACAGCGTGCGAGAGTACAACTTTGAAGGAGGCAGCAGTGACGCTGGTAGTCTCAGCTCTCTCAACACCAGCAGCAGCGGCGGCAGCCAGGACTACGATTATCTCACCGACTGGGGTCCCAAGTTCTCCAAGCTGGCTGACATGTATGGTGCTGGCCAGGAGCTGGAGCAAGACTGATCCATTCTTTGCTGACACAAGCTTTTTACTCACTTCACTTCATCAGTCACCATAACAGTCATCATCTTCACATTATCATCATCATTACCACCAGCATCTGACAAGCATAATTTTAAAATAGAAACCTTTACGGAGCAATTGTTATAATTGGTGCCCAAAAACATGAGACTGATTGAAAGGGAAAGAAACACTTGTTTTGTGAAGAAAGGAAATATGGAAAAATAATTTTAGTGTGTGATTTGAATTGGGATGAGAGCATAAGTTTGCAGTGAGAGAAATTTGTTCTTTCTCAAACCCTAAACGTGAGACTGAAGTCAGTGTATGAAAGGTCTAGTTGATGCAGTCAACGTTAGATGATGGTCAAAAGATGAGGGCACTATGCTCACTGTATATTTGATCTTTCTTGTATGGGATCCTCTGCAAATTCTCCATTGTGTTTGATTATATGATAATAGTAGGGGATGTTCCACCTGTTCCAGACCCCAAGACAGCAACAGTATCAGCTGAACCATAGATGTGTCATTGATACTTGGGTGATACTTGAATGAACATCCACCTTGATCTCTTTTTTATCAATGACCCCTCTTAATCATAGTATCCCTAGCTGGAGGACAAAAAAATATAAAAAGAAGAAAGAAAACGGGAAAAATTGATAAGAAGTTTTGTTTCAAAATGGTGACATGAAAATTGATATCCAGACAGTGGAACAATGTATAAAAGGTCCTAATGAACAGTATTGCCATTACGCAGTGCGCTAGTTAGAATACTTGTGAATGTTTCTTAGTGTATTATTTGAAGAAAGAACTTAACTGTTTGATTGTTTGAGATGATGGATGATTAGTGGAAGTGGTTTCTTTCTGCTTGTGACATAGTTGAAAGGCGTTTAGCCTGCAATCAGCTTTCTGTGGAGATAGCAAATACTGACTTTGGTCAGATGAGATAGGAAGGCAGCCAGGCCAGACAATCTTCTCTATCTTCTCCCTGGCATTATCAATTGGTCCATCAGGTGATTGGGCTTTCTCTTATGCCTTTACATTTGAGTCTCTTTCTAAATAACATACATTTTACAATGTAATTGTAAGGTCGATGTTTCATCACTTTAGGGGAAAAGCTGTCATTATTCGAAAGTGAACAAACGTCATTCCAAAAACAGTGGCAGTATATCAGTCAGTGGCTGTCACATTTGGCAACTTATGAAAGCAGAGAGAGTTTTGATGCAAAGGCAGCAGATACAAAACTTGATCTACAATATTATATTTAGAATACTGCATAGACATGAGGACATGGAGAGGAACTTCCTTATCTATTGAAACTTAAGACATACTGAGCTGCTCTTGTGTGGTGTATGTGTGAATGTGCGTGTGCAACATATTTTTTATTTTTTAAAAATGATATCGGGTTACATCTGAAATCGTTATCAATACTTCAGTCATCAGACTATCAACTCAGAAGTTTATATTATGCACAACTTTCAATGTTCCATGGAGTGCAAATACTGGTATGCCATTACACCTGGAGGAACAATACTCTTTATTGGATTTTATATGTAGCTTTATGAGTTGTTATTGTTTGTGAGATTGTTGTTTATTTTATATTGTATTTTTAAAAAAAAAAATTAAATGCAATTGATAACGCTGCACATGTTTGTGATGTTTATCTGCAATGTTGAAATATCTGGTCAGCTTGGGCCTATGTATGATGTGTGTAACAGGTGGGAAAATATTTATAGATAAATCATATGTATATACTACATTATATTGTACTTGGTCACTGTTGTTCTCAGCATATTAGTCATGGGAAGTGGGATTAGGCAGGGGTCTGCCTCCCAATTTGTGGTTTCCCCATACTTTGTGTATAATGCCTGAACTTAGAAAACATCTATTTTTCTATCTGGTATTTTTGCGCTGTGTGACTCCTAAGCTATGTACAGATCTCTTGTTGTCGGATTTGCTGTGAGAATAAAAGAGGTCACTACATCGTCATGACATTTTGGTGCATCGATGTAACTATCATACGAGAGCAAAAGCACAGGGAAGGAAGTTGTGAAAATACTTATTGTATTGCGTATATTTTTTTGTGTGTGAATTTTTCTCACTGTGACTAAACTTCATCATTTTAGTCTATTGCGATATCGCCGTTTCTCGTTGTGATGTGGTTCCTGGAGCACATTGTATGTGTGACATTTGATGGAACTAGATTTTATTTTGTTTTCGTTGCATCTTCTGCTAATTGCAAGTAGGATGGTGGATCATAGTTGGAAGTGGAAATATGATGTAGCCTAGTGACATTCACATACTCTGAAGTTTTTGTTTGCTGGATAATAATAAATCATAGATTGGTGTGACAATATAAGAATATAATGGTTGTCTTTACTATAAGGATGATACAACTGTAATCTGCATTTGACAAAGATAACTGATTAGCGTAACATTAGGAACTCAACAGGTACCTCTGTGAGTAGATAAGAAGCTTATTCAAGCACTGAGAGGTGAATTATAGTCTTCAGTGAGAATGGAACAGATTTGAAACAACATCATATGAACACCTCTAGTGATATATTTGTCATTGAGTTTGAAACAGGTTAGACTAATGCAACAGGCAATTAAGACTACATTTTAAATCAGTTTGTATGCCACATGGGCACAGATATATTGTGAGATATTGATGGTGATACTGTGTGTGATTATGAGAAAGACTCACCATCTGTTTGCTTTTCCTTTGTATTTTTTAACATTCAGATGTGTTGAAGCTTTGGCTGTACATCAGCAAGGAAAGATGCTGTAATTTTTGCTTTCTAGTATTGTCATCACACTTACCAATATGAATCTATGATGAAGGGCTAAAGAAGTGATCAAATAGCTAGCACACCATAGACCTTTGGAAATCAAACAACGTTTCTCGCAGTTTATGTTAGACAAAGCTATCTGTCAGTGAAGATATTTAGCGATGGTGTTGATATGTCAGGAATCATTCAGAAATTGTTTGCCATATTTATAATATTGTTGAGGAAGAAATCGAAATGCTCACCAAGTTGTTGATAGAGGTAGATTAAAGTTGAATTTAAACTGAAAGATCTGATTTACAGTGTCCTTAACCATTGTTTTATTTGTGTTTGTGGGTCAGACATCTTCACCAAATCTAAAGAAAGTCACAGATTTTGTATTTTCTCAGATCTGACGAAGAAGGGAAAACGTTGTTTGACATGACTTAGCTTTGTCAAAACATGTATATTGTTAAAATTTTACAGCTGTGTTTTAGTGCAATGTTGCAGCATCCAGAATCTGTCTTGTCTGGCAAATCGTACACTGAAAGTTTTGCCATACATTGGGCTATACTGAATGCCTTGGATTTCACAAAGCTTTTTCCTTCTGATGAAATGGACTTTACTCATCTTATATGAAAATACCTTGTTTGAGTTGTTGCATATAAATCTGTAGATAGGAGAGCTAGTTTGAAAGTTTCTGCAGCAGAGTTTAAAATGGGAAAGGAAAGAGATTGTTTACTGTGGAAAGAAAGTTTGTGACACAGAATGTTAAAATGAGGAAGGGTGGAAATTTGAAAAAAATTCCTTGTTAGAAGGTTCTTGATAGTCTGATGTTAGATTATTATGGGTCGAATAGGCAGCACCAAATTTGTTTAGTTTGCCTTTCTACACATGCTCACCCTTAGGCATGATGCAGAAAGTTTGGCGAATGATGGAGTGCAAGCAATATTGTTGTCCCATTAAAAGTCAGTCATTGTAAAACTGTTGACTGTCATCATAGCATGGCTGTCAAAGTGGTGACAATTTGCCCCACAAAACATGATCTGTATGAGGTCGTATTTGTTATCCGATAGTATCTTAGTGTTATCTTGACCTGCTTCCCAACATATCCTCATCACCATCTCTCACATCATGTTGCATGTCTGTGAAACAATTGTTAACAGCTTAATGGTTCAAAGTTCATGCATTAGTTTTACTTGTCATAGGGCAGAAGAATGTGTTGTCAAGTACACAGAAGTTATAATTACTGACACAAATGTTATGTAACTGATATGTTGAAAATTATTATACTTGCTAGTACAAATGTTCGAGAGTTATAATATTGATACAGGTGTGTAGTTGACAAGTTGAGAATTATGACCAACAGGTTAGCAGGATGTGAACCATGGGGAGAGTGCTCTTGCTTAGTAGATGGCCAATGACTTTCATTTATTTACGAAGAAATTTGTACTGCAGAGTGAACACAAGGTTGACTGTCCCATCCATACGAGTGCAGTAGTTATTTTGTTGTCTTGTTTTTACAATGTAACCCACGAACCTTCATTCATCGAGTATTGTGTCTTTGAGGAAAGAGTCGATGTCAAGTATGTTGCTGAAATACTGTATACTAAGGTGCTGTTTATATTTTTATGCTGTGCTTTTCTGTATATGACAGCGTGAAGAATATATACAAATGGTAGAATGTGCATCGAGGGAGAAAAGAAAATGGAATGAGATGTCATAATTTTCTGTCATTTGTGGAACTGATAAAAGATCATGACTATATGCGGTCTCAGGATATGTAAACATATGGCAGAAGTTTATGCTGTTCCAGTGCGTTTGTGTTTCATTTAGTCAGTCTGAGAGATTCAAATGTTTATTTTAACAAGTGATGCGGTAAAGAATTGGAGTAATTAATAGCTGTAGTGTCAAAAACAGTACCATTTTACTTCAAAATTTGAGTCAAATTAAAACTATTTGGAGCATTATTCACATGTTCATTATGCATGATGACCATGCGTGCAGCTGGAATTTGCTAAATTTATTAGAGAGGCTTGTATCTTAACATCATTATCTCTCATTTAGAGATTAGTGACAATGTTTTGAGTACATCATGATTTAGCTTAATGTGACCATGAAAGGCAGCCATAGCGATATCAAAAGATTTAGAGCCAGATTGTGCTCTGTCCAATTTGCCTTTCACAGAGTTCCCTCACTGCATATAAAGACCATGCTTGAGAGCTACAGAATAGGCCTTTGTCCACAGTAGTCTCATTATGACGTCTCATCGTAATCCAAGTATTACTGTTTTTACATGATAAGCTAAATCTTTCTTGCTCAGTTATTTGAAGCATGATATGTTCTAGCTCTAAGCCTGTGAATAGGGTAGATTATCCATGTGGGAACAAGAAAACTCATGCACAGAGTGCAAGCAGATTGCAACATATTTTTTTTTTGGGTCTAAATTACAACATATTGTCCAAAAAGTGCTTTTTTATGTATTTGCATGTTTTGCGCTGTATATGGAGCAAATATTTATACTATTTAATCCTATTTATTCAAAGGTACTTGGCAATGAATTATGGTTGTGAATCTATTCTTGACTCCTTCCTCTGTGACTTCGCAAGGGAGGCAACTGATTGACATTTGTCAAGAGTTAGAGGATTTGCATTTTTCAGGTTTCTATCTATCGATTTTTCTTCTTGTTGACTAATGGCAACCAAGCTCTTGGATATTGTTTGAGCACAGTTCCTTGTCAGGCAAACTCGACTTTCTCATGAGAGTGTGAGCTGTAGAATGTAGATGATTTTACTTTTGTGTGCTTGCTAAACACAAATTTCACATTTGAAAGAATGGGGCAAAGGATGCAAAAATGTGAGTGATAGTCAACTCTGTCTCAGTCTAGTCATATTTCTAATAAAACATTTAACTACGCCTATATAATTATTTTTCTTTCTTTGCTGGGTCTGTTTTTTTTTTTCTGTTGTTTTTTTTTTATTTTTGTAATTCTCCAGCTGTATGGTTATTGATTAATTATGTATAAATCCCCATAGAAACATTTTCCTCAAGTCGGAAAGAATAAGCAATTGAATTATTTATGATTACTTTGCTACTTGATACATCGGCATTTCACACAACAAGAAAGGAATTCTGCTGTTTTTGATGGTCTCTGAGTTGTAGGTCCTGCCTTGACTGAAGCCAGCAAGGGCTACAAAATGGTGATAGATTATTTGGGCAGTAGACACGTTCATTGTTTTTGCAGAGATAGGTGGGATCCAGATAGTAGGGAGAATTTAAAGTAGAAAGTGGGTGTGTGATTGCTTGACTAGGCAGAAAATGTGGTCTTTTGTTATTCATTAGTCATACTTATCTCTGTCACAAGACTGTTGTGCCAGAGAAATTTTGTTTTCAATGACCTGAGCTTGTGTGTGGAATTATTTGTGTAAATGATGCTGGAAAATGGACAGTTGTATACTTACAGTGAATAGTAAATTATTTGGATTTATGTACAGCATACATGTCAGTCTAGCTGAAAAAACAACTGACTGAATTTTTTTCATACGCCACCTTGTTTGAAGCTGAGAATTTGCTTCCTATTGTGTACACTTACTTTTATGTTAAGTTATCATACTTTACCATGAGTTGCCATTACACATGCATGCTTATTTGTCTCATTCTGTTTCTTTATTGTAAGAGATCCTCTGTAAGTGAACATTGGCATATCGTTTTTTTTGTTGTTTATTTCTCATTTTTTTCTTTTCCTGTTTTTTTTTTTCATCAAAGACTCATCATGGTAGCCACTCATCATGGTAGCCACAGAGTCACATGATGTCATGAATGTTTTTGATCAGTCGCTGCTTCATCCAACAGAGTTCCATAGTTGTGGAGCAACAAAGAAAAAGACAGCCTTATATTCTTTGAACTTGTAATCCTTTCACTCAGAATGGCAGCCACAGTAAGAAATCCTGGAGTCTACATAGTGTGCTGTATTCTCATCCTTCTCCCATTTTAAAAAAAATACAATAATAGCATTCCATAGATGATAATTTATATTCAAGTGTGTTATGAATCAGTTGCCACTCTAAACGATCAGGATCTGCCACGAGGTCTTTGTGCAAGAAGAAGGCAAGACATTTGCTGTGTTTTATCAGCATTGATATCATTTGTTAGTATTTATGTTCAACTCTCAATTTTGACTTCCATTAGAAGCATGGCATTTTGCTTTTTACCTATACTTTTTGTTTGCTCTCATGATTGGTCATGACTTAAACTTAAGTCCATATGTGTCAATCAAATCTTGTTAACATAGCCAGCTGCAGAAGTTAAATGATATGATTAGCTTCATTTTATTGCCAACTTTCATATGATAAATCCAATGGAAACTAGGTCTTGCTTGTAGGAGATCAATGTAAATATACACCATAAAGGAAAAGAGCCCTTCAGTGAAATGAAGGAAGAAAGTACATCAAAGATCACACTTTCTTGGATTTGCATTTATCTTGCAATTTTACAGACTACCAGATGCATAGCTCATAATATATAAAATTGAATTCAGCTTTTGTTAAGGCATGTGTTTACTCCTCATTGTTCCCAAACAGCAGTGTCAGGTCTTCTGCATGAACAAAAGCCTAGGTGTTGTGTAGATCTATCTAGAGATTATTGTGCACAACTATCTGAGAGAATAGGAAAACATCTGTGGAGCTTGAGAGACAAAGAAAACAACACCCCTCTTGCCATTCGATTGCTCACATGCCATCCTTGTATTTCAGCTCATTCACAAATTAATGCTATTATGGGAACAACCTTACACATGACTATATTATCATCAGTGCTTTGCTAAATCAAATGTTTTTTTTTTTTAGTACTTTTGATAAGTCAGTATTTAAATTTCGCTGATATAGGCGAAACATGAATCATTCATTTTTTTTGTTTGCAGACAGAGATTCTGCCCATATTGCCAAAAACCTTGACCTGTGCAAACATATTTTTTGTACTTATGGACCTGACTGAGATCCAATATTTTTTTTTTTTTAATCTTGTTGTGGTGATCCTTTGTTTTCGGTGGTTTTTTTTAACTGAATTGCTGTAAGTGGTCACAGTTGTGAGGTAAAGTAAGATTTGCATGCCATGTTTGCTATATGTTTTTTTTTTTTTTTGTAACTAGATCCTGTGTTGTAGATAATGATTTGTTTCATTTCTTGCCTTTGGAGGTTGTTCATTCACAAGTCATAGACTGCAGGCAGGGAATGATATGAGATAGAAGAATGCATGTTTATTGTTTTATGTTAGTTTACTCATAGATATAATCGGATATTATGAGACAGTGTGTCAGCATTAAGCCATGAAAACATGCTGAGCTTTTCAGTTACAAAAATGCTTGTAGCTATACTGAGCATACCAGTTGTACATAAGTTTATTTTATCTGTAGTGTGGAATTTTAACAAGGGAGGAGACATGAATCTTAGTATATATAAATTGTGGCATAAAATTTGAAAAGCCAAGAAACTGGAGATCTTGGTATGAGTTTTATCAACATTCCTCACCAGTAAAACAGAAAATCAAGCATCTGTGCAGTGCCTTTTTGATGAACCACATTTATATGTAGTAGAAACATAGTCGAGTGTAATACAGAAAAGCAGTAGTCACAACCTTTGCTTCCTATAACTTTCACTTTTAGTAAGGTTGTTGCATCTTCATGGTCAGAGAATTGTTGGAAGACATGATACTTTATGTTCTGCTGTGAAAACCTCTAGGACAGAACTCTATGCAGTAGTAGTAGTATGTAGATGTGGGTGATGCTTTTTTCCATGGCTTTCAAGTCCCTAGGTAGACCATCTTGTCTCCACAAGCCGGTACAGTTTTTTGTCTGTTGTAAATGCTTTTGTTTGTTATCCTGTCATGTCCAGTTTTATAAATACATTGGATAATCAAACTCCCTAGTCATGCTGAGAATGTCTCTTTTCTGAGTGAATCATAGTCAGATTTCTGGTAAGCGTAAGCTGTGCCTTTTTTTTTTTTTTTTTTTTGTTCATTTACTTTCTTCACTGGTCAGTAATAAAATACTTGTATGCCATACTTTCACTTCACACTTTGACCACTGGGTTGTTTTCCATGTTTTGACCGGGCTGTTTCAAGAGTGAATCAAACGTTACAATGACCCATACACTCAGATGTAATAAAAGAAGGGAATATAAAAAGGTAGATGTGATCATGCATAATCATATAACACAGGATTAGGTGCTGAGCCTATAAACTACATTTAAATGGTCTGTCATTCGTCAAGATAGAAACTGCACAGAGCTAACTGTAGTTTAATCTCCCTGGCTTTGTGTTACTATTATTCCCACAATCCAGCAGTTTCTCCCTGGCTTTGTGTCACTATTATTCCCACTATCCAGCAGTTTCAGAAAACATTTGGACAGATTATGTCAGTGAGGTCTGAGTTGTTCATCAGTAAATTTTACAGTAACTCTCCCTCACCATATTTTTCTGCTGCCTCATGCTTTCTAAGTACCATATCTCTCTACACAATGGACCAACACTTTTTCTCTTTATGTTCCATTCTTTGTAAAAAGCCAGCTTTGTCTTTTCATTTTTTGTCTCATGCTTGCGCCTTTTATAGCTTGGATCTCTATACTTCTGTTGACATTCACTGTTGTTAAACAGTTGAGAATGTATCATTGATGCAGTTAATGCTGTCTGTCATTTTCATATTCAATTTGTTTCTCTAACCCGGAAGAGAATTCTGTCATTTCATATTTGAAACAGTACTGCATCAGACATGGTGTTTAACAAACATATGATTTAATGTTTCCCAAACTATAAAGTTCAGGAACTATATCACTGATTTACTTGATTCCTTCTGTCATTTTTCAGTTCAGTTTATGTCTCCATTTCGTAGTAGATAAGTGTGTCATTTCATTCACAAAGCAGAACAGCAGCGAATTAGTTGTTAACATATATTTTTATTTTATATCAATCAAAGTACAAAACCTAGGGATAGAAGAAAATGGTGTTGTGCGTTTTCCTGGGATTGGAATTAGAAAACTCATATCAAAGCCTTAGAAAGGAATAAGAGAATCCATGACCGCAATCAAAGATGGCTTTGTAGGAAGGCATTGCTAACTTGGGGAAGGTATCCAGCGTGACTCACAGAAGGTTGCCTGATATCAAAAGGCTTTCATGACACTGTCCACGTGTCCATCCATGAAGCAAGATATGCTTTATATACTTTCAGAATCTCAGTATTTTATTTTGTGTCTGTATTGGTACTTGCCATAGATTAGACATACAGTACCATACCATCATACAGCTATAACTGCATTAGTACTATGTACACATCCATATCTTTTATCATCAGCATTTTGACCATCAACATCAAACAAGTGATCATTTTATTCACCCATACCTAATTTGGATATCTTGACGCGAATGTACAATGTTGGACAGTGCAAGTATTATGTATGTGCATATACATTAACTGATGTGTATAAAATTAAAACTTGATTTATTGTATTTGTAACTGAACAGTAAGATAAGATGCTTGTGTTATTGAACATAAGATAGACAGTAATACAGGTGTAAGTGTCTTTTTTCAGTCAATAAATTTAAAAAGGTCAAATGTTTTACATCCAGAAGGTACAAGGTAAGGTATTGTGACCAAACTCAAGAAGATTTTGTAATCAGGCCAGGCATGAGAGATCACAATACCCTTTATGTCCATGCCTACTTATGGTTAGCTATAGCTTACAGTACATGTAACTGTTCCAAGACAATTTGTGAAATTTAATCTCTATCTTGAAAAAAAACAAGAAGTTTGTGTTTGTGATAAGTGATAGAGACCAACTTTTTCTTAAATAATCATGAGAGAGAAAAAGAAAAAAAGCTAAGAAGATGATAGAATATGTTCGAGATAGGCATATTTTTCTGTTACATGAATGTTGTGCAGAATACCTATCATGATGTTCATTCAGTATTTCTGTATTGAAGAAAATAAGATTACATAGTTGTAGTGCGATTTGCATGCGGGAAAAAGAACAAGGTATTTCCTGAATGTGTTTTACTGTCACCAGCAAGATGACTGTTGAAATCCATCCAACATGGTGTCTGTTCAAATTAAATTTTTTTTTTAACTGCACCATGATGATATTATGTTAACATGTTACATTACAACACATGAGATTAATATGTTCTCAAATGAATTGTTGGTACAATATATTCATGTTTGAAAACTTCATTTTCATAGGTTTTTTCCACAAAGAGACGACTATTAATTTATCATGATTACATTGTACAGAATAACGCCATAGTTGTATTATTTACCAGTCGATGTAGGTAGATGAATTTAGTGTTCAAAATGTGTATTTGTTTTTATTTTTTGTCATTTCTGTACTGCTTTCTTTACATCAGTTTTGGTTCTCTTTAATTTAACTGTGCAATGTCCTTGCTTTCACGTTCTTTTCTCCCAGGATGGTTTTCAGCAATGTTTTTTAGTTTTTCCTTTTTAGTGCACTGGATGGTGGAGGTCTGTCACTGTTTTGCTCTGTAGCTTTTTATTTCCTATTTTCAAAGTTATCTACTACATACATGATGCCTTTGTGATTCAAGAATAGGAGATTGTATTATAGTCATACACTGCCTTAGATTCAACATCGTGACTTCCCTTCTCAAAGTTTTGAAAATTTGTTCATTTTGCCAATCTTTTTTTTTTAATTAGTGACAAGTAAAATTTTGATTGTGAATAAAATGTTTGTGGTAATTCAGGACAGTCAATTTTTTTCTACATCTTATATCCATTTCCTTATCTTTTTTTTTTTTCATCCATTTGCCCAGTACCTTTCCCCTCAGAAGTGAAGTACTTATATTACAGAGCTAAATGGGGCAAGCATCTTTCAAAACGTGCATCCAGAAACATTTTAACATTTACACATAAATATATCAGTCTTCGCTATTCAGTACAGTTCATTTCATTTCATTTTTTGTTGTTGTTGTTTTTGTTTGTTTCGTTTTGCATTATTTTACATCTATACTTTGTTGCTGATCCTGATTATATGTTTAGTTACGATTTGCTTTGGCATCTATTCTATGTCTGTCGCTTTCCAGTAGTTCAAATCTTTATCAGTGGCTGGTTGTGATTTTCTTGTCATTTTGGTCTCTCCAAGTATGGACCCTCAAAAGCCAAGAATGGCCTGGAGTGTTCGCAAATTGTTCTATCGCTTTTTTTTTAAAAAGTTATTTTTGTGTTGTTTTTTTTTTCAACAATGCTTGGACAGCCTTCATTTTTTGTTTTGTTTGTATTCCTGTTGTTGATGGCTTAATTTGATTGATGACCATGGCCACAAAACAACTGTATTTTATGATTGATTGATTGATTAATTGATTGATTTTATATAAGACATGTCATTTGTGTATAAACATTTAGTCCATGATCATTGTCATCTGTGCTTTTGACATTTATTTTGTTTGTTTGTTTGTTTATTGTTTTTTTTTTCCTCATCATAAATTTTAGTTTCACATATTATTATAAAAAAAAAATAAAAAACGACTAATAAAATTTAATACAAAATTTGAAACTGAGTGGTTACTTCTTTCTTTATTATTAATCAATGTCTGCTTGTTGTGTCATCAGTTGTTGTATATGACACGTGACATGATGGAATCAGGCGCTCGTCAAACTGGGGCAACAGGAGAAATCATGTTTTTCAACAGTGAATGAATGTTTATTGCAATCTTTTTTCTTCACAGAACTGCTCTATAGCAATCTAAAAATACATTTCAGAATTACATTTGCTGATAGAGATTGAATAAAAACCCAAAAATTGTAATTTTGTGGCATAACAAAAAGGATTAATAAGAATTAACAAAAGTGATCAGCCATTTTGTCACTAAATTCAACTACAGCAACAGGTCCCGCTCATCGCCTTTAATTGTCAATATCTCGACTTCTTCTGGTAGAACAAATATTTTTTCACACATGGAAAGGGACATGAATAATCTTCACAGTGATACCAATGACTTCATATGCTCAAAATTTGATGAGAGCTTGATTTCATCCCGTCACATCTCATATTATGTTGAAGAAACCTGTCGAATGAGAAATGGTCGTCAAATGGTTCTTGAGCTTCATGAAACATGTATTTTAAAAAATGGCAGTGTAATTTCCTAGAACTCTGTACGTGGATCTGCCATAGTTGTTGTTAACGTGTGAGCTCTGATTAGTCAGAGAAGAAGACAAAGAATTCAAAGAAAATATCAGTATCATATCGGAAGAACTTAAGGATGTCGTAAATTGTATTCTTTCTCACCACTGATACAACGTTTAGGTGCTTGTCGGTGGCAATTTTTGTGTTATGTTCGGTTGAGCCTGGGAAACGTATACTGGCCAGGCTCTCTAGATAAAACAAGTTTCCAGTCCTCCAGATGATGAAACTTTGAACTCTTGGGAAAGGAATATGATGGAATGTATGATATCATCTCGAGTTTAATGCCCAAAGAAAGTAAAGAAATTAAAAGAAATAAAATAGAAGGAAGAAATAACAATTTTTTTAACAATTTTGGCGGAAAAGGCTGGATTTTTTTTTTTTTTTTTAAATTCCAAAATTTCGTTTCAAACCTGTATATTATATTACCTAATTTGGCTTTGATCTTACTTTTTCTTTTTTAGAAATTGTGATTTCAAAATTCCCGGATAAGCCTCTATCATAAAGTTTGGTCCCAAATCGCCAACCGCGTCAGAAACGTAATACGGGTATTTCGTGTTTCAGAACTTGACTGCATTTTTTTTATGTCATGGACTGCTACAAGTATGATGGATCCTTTTTTTTTTTCAGTATTGCCTAGTAACTCAGTACTAAGAAAACATGTATGAAGATCGCTATGAATTGTAGTGCGATCAGATGATTAAATAAATTAGCATTGTAAGTGTGAAGTGATCAAAGACTCGCTCAGGATAGTTTGCAATGAAATTTCTTTTCAAACAACATACAGTGTGATGATAGCATGGCACTCAAACAACACAGTGTGATAGCATGGTACTCAAACAACACACACTGTGATAGCATGGTACTCAAACAACACACACTGTGATAGCATGGTACTCAAACAACACACACTGTGATTGTATGGTACTCAAACAACACACAGTGTGATAGCATGGTACTCAAACAACACACACTATGATTGTATGGTACTCAAACAACACACAGTGTGATAGCATGGTACTCAAACAACACACAGTGTGATAGCATGATACTCAAACAACACACACTGTGATAGCATGGTACTCAAACAACACACACTGTGATTGTATGGTACTCAAACAACACA
>JBCEWB010298221.1:0-22385 GCA_039654565.1 Peronia peronii
TACCGGTCGACAGATGGCAGAAGGAGGTAAAACTTAAAAGTGGCATGTGGAATAATTTAGGTTGGCAATTATTCGACACCTGTATTGGGATATTACTGAGAAAATCTTAGTGATATATCGAAATGCAGTAAAGATTATGTCTATGAAAATTGAGAGGACATAATAGTATACACCTGCGTTAGAACTAATTATTAGATTTATAAACGACTAGAAGAAAACCCACGGCCTTCGTGGCAGAGTTTGTAGACATAGGTCAAACCGAAATTGCCCTGCGACTTAAAGTGTGTGGCAAATGTGCGCACCTCGATGTTGGTATTTTGGATGATTAAACTGAATTTTACTCAAAGAAAACGTGTTTGGTGTTTTGAATGCGTTATTCCAGCAAACGTACAGTTCGAATCAAACTGTCTCGCGAGTTTACTATTCAATTATTATCACCTTTTTAGAATAACGTCAACCGTAGAAAACTTTCTTCGGCTTTATGTATGTAGAAACACAGATCTTTATGCAACAATGCTGTATGCCAAATTTCATATGGATACATCCAGCAGTTTTTGAGTCGCTAAGCCTTTTATGAGTTTTGTTGCAGGTTTATAGTATAGATAAATCCAGTCACTAAATATCACCTACACTTTTTCTGTTTTAATAGCCATCAATGTAATTTATCTCAGATGTTCTTCAGTTGAATAACGACGAAAAGATTGCTGAAGCATACTGAGAATTGTAAAAGTACCCAAACTCGTGACAAATTGCTTGATTTTGCTGATGAGCGATAATGACAACATGCATCCCCCATAATCAGTGAACATAAAATGATTTTTTTTCTTCTTTTTAGACAAGACAAGACCTGTATTGTAAAAATGAATAAGTACAGTATATACCTATTTCGCATGTCGTAATTCATTTTGTTCCGTTCCAGTCCTGGAACAGCTAAAGTAGATCCAAGACACATTATTCTGTGACAAATTCCTCTGAGATATTTTGATCAAGGAGAGAGAGACAGAGGGGAAAAAAAGTCAAACAAACGCAGGCAGAAGATGATGAGCGACTTCGATCTACGGACAACTGTTCTGCCCTGCACGTGACGCTGCCTGGAAACAGCCGTCCAATGATCGATGACTCTCTGGCCACGTGATCTTCGGCTCGTGCTGGGTAGAAGACAAACTGTTATAGAGAGTGATTGCTCATGTTTTTGCAGAGCGACGCTTTAGACAATAATACGGAGGCTCTAACGGACCCCATTACGTGATTAAAATGTGTTCCTTGTCCTAGGTGAGCAGACGATGTCCGAGCCAGCTCAGATTCGGAAGACTGCAGAAATAGGGCAGTAGGGCATGGGGACCGCGCGTGTTCCTGGCAAGGGGTAAGCCTGGACCACAGAATATGGGCATAAGAGAAGCGCCAACCGAAAAGGGTGGCATCTCAAGTCATGACTTTTGCAGTCGCCACATTTTATGGAGTCAGACCGGTTGATAGACAGCCTTTTCTAGATACATAACACGACGTTACAACTTCACAGCAGTGTCTACAATGAGAATATAATATTGTGGGGGAAAGGTGTCTAGTTTTAATGCCCAATATTTCTTAAAGTGCCTATTCAATACAAAATGCCAGCTGATGATGATCACAAAATACCTCTAGAGCGACCTCTAGAGCGATTGATACTTCCGTTTATTTTTTAGTATTCTGTAGACAGGGCTCGGTTAGGTCAACCACATTTCAGTTCTTACTCAGAAACGCACACATGGAAGTTTGAAATACATGCATAATGTTCTATTTCCATCTGCTATATCGACTGATTTATCTTCTTAAAAAGAACAGTGAATTAGAAGGCCCTCGCTTTCGTGCACGATATTGGCATTAACAACCAAAAATTCAACAGTTAACAATGTAAAGTCATGTGTCATTCACGCTTGAACTGCTGCTAGATCTATATCACACAAGTCAGTAGGTGTGATTACATAATCCATGAACATTTTCGAGCCACCACACTAGCAGTAAAGAAAAAAACTCGACAAGCACTGAAACCCATTCAGCAATGCTTGATTTCTCTCTCAATTGAGAGATCAGGAAAAGGTTTACTGTTCTGTGCTCCCTGGGCAGGTTTGCAGTGAGCACTGAAAGAGGCTCACTATAACGAGAATAGCTACGTCATAAATGTAGCGACAAGACTGGGGTTTGTGAGTAACTGAATCGAATTAAAAGCATCTTTACAATGTCACAGATTTTAACTCAACTTGTTTCACGTCATAATTTTAACATGTTTGTAAACATGCCAATCTCTGACACTATGCTAAGCTATAGCTCTGTGTGAAACAGAAGTTCCGTCTTGAGGAGCATTTCCTACTGCCATAGACTTGTCACCACCAAACAGATATTTGTTGCAATTCTGTGTCTAAATTTGGGCATTGCAGTGGCTGGACCACGTGTGACCAAAGGCTTTCCTTTTTCTTGGAAAAATGGCATAGTTTACCATACCTTGCCAGTAATTCACTAGTTAAGTTGTTCTAAACTGCCTACAGATCCAGCCAGCATCTCTGATATCCAAACTTAAAAACAAACAAACAAACAAACAAAAATCCAAATTTTTAATTGTGAAAGAAACACTGAGCATTTCGATCCATGAGTTACATTCTTTCTATTACAAAGATAATTGTTCCTCTAGTTCACGACGTCATCTAGACTACTAATCCACCGTATAATTAAAACAGAGAAGCCATTCCATTTCAGTGATTTGTGATATCTTTAGGAGCTGCGACTGATCACACATTTTTTGGGTCAGATTTTCTTAAATGAGAAAAGACATACACTGAACAATCAAAATGCAAGTTAAAACCCAGATTTTACAACTCTGGGCGCAGAAAAAGTCCTGGCCCTCTTAAACACTCGGCAACAAAATCTCAGTTTCATGTCAGAACTCATCTATAATTTCAAACTTGGCCTGGCGCCGAGGGCTTTAGTTTGCATATGTTTTAAGCTCCGGGAGGGAGGCGAGAGAGGCCTGGAGTGCACAGTCAATATTTGTTCCTTCCTTCCATGCTCTCTCTGAATGAGAGAGTCAACCGGCTATGATTTCCACCTGAGGCTTAGTAACTGAAATCTGAATATCATGTGTGGACCTGTCCTGTTGTGTAGATAGCTTTGAGAACAAGCCATTAGAAACAAGAAGACATGATAGATTCAGAAGTGCTGTTTCGGTATGATTATTTATTGATATAGATGTACATTTGAGACAAACAGAACCAGTACTTCTGGCGACATCGTGTGACCATCAGATATAGAGACATATTATAACATGTGTGGTACTATAGTCCCTAGAGAAAACTCATCCTTCTGTGGTGGAAATCAATCGCCAGCATTAGACATAGGAATAATGTATTATTTTATTGTTGACCCATGCCATGCTGATGCCTGCTAGTCATCCATCAGGGCGTACAGCACCAGATACTCCGGCTGAAAGACCAAGACAGCGCTGGACGGACGCCGGGGCAGACACTCTCATCACAACTCATGACGTCCTTTCTTCAGGTTGTTCCCTTCCCCCCCCCCCTCCCCCCCCAGACAGAAGCCTTTATCTCACCTCAACGCCTACGGTATCAGCGGACAGAACAACTGAAATTAGCCCTCTCTTTAGAGCAAATTCCTATTCCTCTTCAAAAGTTCTCCAGATGTAAGCAAGTCTCTCTACACTGTCTGAGCTGAAAACACAATCTTTTCTCCTCATGATTTGGTCATGTCTGACTCTATCTGGTTAGATAAATTTGCGATGTCTGTACGAGTGCGTGATTTCTTTTATATGAAAGGAACTTGCGTAAAATTATGTTTCTGTTTCATAATAGGATGTGAGCAAATAAACCATTCTAAAGCATTCTGTGTTTAACAACCACGATTTCATCATATCCTTGGTGTCATTTAATCTGGAGAGGACATCAATAAAAAAAAATATTGAAATAATCACATGTTAAGTCTAAATGGGTTTTTCCTCTTCCATTGATTCATTTGTTGTTGTTGTTGTTCTTGTTGTTGTTATTCTTGTTGGCATTATATTTTTTTTTCATTTCTATGCCAGAAGGTCTCCGAGCTTATTATGCAATAAAACTAAGTGTTCCAAACCTTTACAAAGGCTGAACTGGAGAATTTTTCCTTAGATGTTGAAATAATCTGGCTCTTGAAAACCTATTGAAATAAATTTTAAGAGGAAACATTTGGTTATTAAATCAAAGTGATATTTCTTGCAGATGTTTCTTTCTGCAATAATAAGACAGTGACAGCTTCCTTGCATTGTTTTTTGGTATTTGATTTGGTGTAAAGTCTGCACAGTTTTGATGATTCTGGCGAGACATGATTTTATTCAACTTGCAGTAAGGGAATGGAAGTGGACTGTGGGGAAAAGAGAGAACGGGAGATGAAAGAAGCGAAAATAGTGAGAGGCCTTTAGAAAACAGAGTGCGTGAGTGAAAGGAAGGAGCTCAAGAAAACTGGGATACGGTGAGAGTGTACCGGGAAAGACAGAGTTAAGGATGAGAAAATGAAAACAGGGAGAGATAGAGATAATAATCAGAGAGAAGGAATGAAAAAGAAAGAGGAAGAGGGAGGAATGAGGCAGAATGGGGTGATACAAGCAGAAAAAAAGAGCGAATGAGTATGGGAATGAAAGAAAGGAGAACAAAAGAGAACAGTATCAGAAATGATGATAATCTGAAGAAAAAACAACTTAACTCTTAAAAGCCCATTATGTCAGCTAAGCTGTATGGTCTGATCAATTCCATGTCCAGCTAAATAGTGACTGACCAAGCCATTGGACATACAGGAGCCGCTGAAACTGTAGGATATCACCACTGTCTTGAATCCAGAGCGACAGCCATGAGCTATCACTCAACTCACTCCGGATCATAATTATCACTTAATGATTTTATACAATATAACAAACTGAAAAGATTACCGACGATGGAATTTTGTTATATAATTTAAAAGTTCAGTAATCCTCTCCCTTCCTTTTTTTCTCGTTGTACCAACGGTGAAACTGTTGTTGGCGGTAGGGGAGACAATCCATTAAAATATTCAAATTATTTGACTTGACTCGTCGACCATAAGATAAATAAATAAATAAATGGACTGTATAATTACTTCTGTGACAAGGAATCACAGTAAGAGTCTAAGATTCTTATTTATTATATATAATATATATATATATAAATATATTTATTTATTTACTTATTTATTTATTTATTTATTTATTTATTTTCTTGATAAAATTGTCACCTGTCAAACACTCACCACTTACTTATCAATTACAATCGACCTGTCTATCTGCCATGCTGTTTCATTCTCTTTTACTCGATCCAGGATTCTGTGTACCATAATTCTTCTAGCTCTCTTCCCTGTCTTTTATCAGACAGTGCCAGTATATTTGCGCACCGTGCGAAAAGCATGCTCCTGTGGTGTTACAGTTAGTATAGTGCTGACTAGCCTAGTGAACCTCGGGTGTTTTGCCTGAAGAAACACTTTTTACTTAGAATTAACGAGACTGAAAATGCTTAAACTTTACCACGCCTGTGTGACTTGTTCATTTGTCTAGCGCGGTCTCATTAATAATGCACAGTTAATTAATTCACCCTCGTAGAAGGAAACAATGATTCGGAATTGTAAATTCTGAGGGACTTCAGAAATTACCTGTAAACATAACAACAAATGTCCTAACTACTGAAAATACGACTGCATGCGTGATAGAATGAAACACAAAATAAGAATACTTTTGGTTTTTAGATTAATGAATACCTGAATAGGATCCTTTTATAGATTTTATGGTGGACAGGTCGTGTTTTTCTCAAATCGATTGCACAACGCTTCTCCGACCTTCTCTGTTCAGACCGTTCATTTTTCTCATTGTGATAAAGGACAATATTTAATTTCTGCTTCGAGAAAATGTCCTTTATCTGTCCTATAATTTTTTGTTTCGATGGGTGCATCAAATGTGAAAGTAAGAGATACTGATAGACAAGTTCGACATCTTAAGATTACACAGAGATCTTTAGTAATTTAAGGAGAATATTCTCGTAACAGAATGTTATAATAATTGCTATAGTTTCAAGAAACAAACACAAATCATCGCTATGCTTGGAAATAAGTGATGTCCCCTCTCATTTTCTGTTCTCTTCCACTTTCAAATTATTGCAATGACATGAATAATCATTTGAAATACGAAAATCAGTTAGGCCTTTGCTTCAGTTTATTATCAATGTTAATATCAATTACCAATGTTAATTATTAATGCTATAACTAGAGAAAAAAAGAACCGACCTTTAGAAAAATAATAATAATAATAATAAAAGGAGGTAAATCTTTCCCTGAGATCTGAGATCAAAGTTAAATGTTAAATCATAAACCTATAGCCGGCACTCCTACATCGCTTTTCTAGATCTTAGAGATCAAATATCAGTTATTATTATGGAAGTCCCTGCACCGTTGAAGAAATGAAAAAATAATGGCACCTAATGATAACTGTTAGGTACCCTGCTCTTTGAAATCAGTCGTGTCTAATCAAAGTTCAACCAAGTTCAATTCATAATATGAAAAACTGATGGCATAATTTCAATGCTGAATGTTCTATACTGTTGTTTCAGGTATGTACACTGTTTTCATATCGATACATCCTAAGCCATGAATATAAAACCAAAAATACTTACGAAGACTGAGACATGTTCCGATGTAGCTTTTTCATAGACATTCTGCAATCCTTTATATCGGCCCTTGGTGTGAATGAACTGCAGGATAATGGTCTTTCGTCTAATTTAATTTTTTTTTAAAGTCATTGTGGTCTCTTTTATTCCCCTGACCTATTTGTGCCAGGTTTTAGTGGGTTTTACTGTCTGTCATTCTCACTCTGACAGAAGCTTCAAATCTTAGATGTCATAGCGGTGACCATTACATTGGCTGTAACAAGCACACTGTAATTTTTTTCAAGTTGTGCCCAAATGTTTTTAAAGCAAATGATGTTGTAACTTAGGCAATGTGAGTCTTCTCCTGACAATGAAAACTACTGTAAGATTATTATAATCAACCAGAGACAAAGCAGATCAGATCTGATGGAGGCTGATTCAGCTGTGACCGAAACGTTTGTGTTGGTAGTGAAAGGCATTTCTATTTACTACACATTGTTTGTTATCGTCGCTGGCCTCATCTGTAATCCTTTATCTTTCGTGGTGTTTAGCCAAAAAGGCTACCGACACAAAACAACAGCTGTCTACTTGCGTTTTTTGTCGGTCATTGACTTGGGGGCCATCCTCTCCGGACATATTCGGTACTTCTTGCGACAGGCCTTCCAAATGGATGTCGGCAGGGGTATCATCTCGTGCCAGGTTAGCATTTGGTTTCCACGAGTATTTCTGTTCTGCAGCAGCTGGACATTAGTAGCCGTCACTGCCGAGAGGGTCATCTCCATCCTTTGGCCCCATCGAGTGCGGCAATGGTGTAAGATGTTAACAGTCAAACTGACCATCACATTCGGGTTTGCCATCATTTCTCTCTCCTGCACCCCCTACATTTTTCTGTACGAAAGCAAATCCATATTCAACTCTGTTACAAATACAACTGTACACCGGCGGTGTTACATGACAGATTCCATGGGCGTTTCCCTTCAAACAATGAACACCGTTGATGGAACCTTCTTCGCCTTTATACCAAGCTTAATTCTAATCTGCTTCAACGTCATCATCTTGAGGGGCGTTTTGCAGAGCAGGAAGAAAGTACAGAAGGCAACAGTTAAAAACAGACACCCACACAAACAATGTTCACGTTTGGCTACTTCTAGAGTAACGTCATCTAGCAAAGGCCAGTCAGATGTCCGCAACAATTATCCAAGAAACAACGAAAAGAAGGATGATGTCAAGGATGTGAAAGACTCTAATAATGTCAGTGACGGTTCGAAGTCGAAGAGAGACACTTCCTTGGCCCTGACATTGATTGTTATAAACACAGCCTTCATCGTATGTAACTTCCCCGTTTGCATCTATGGGCAGCTTCCTGCCGAGGCGCTGACGAGTTCTAAAGCCATCGACAGGGCCCTGGCAGATTTGTTCAACATTCTCATGCACACTAACAACGCTCTCAACTTTTTCCTGTACTGCATCACAGGCTCCAAGTTCAGAGCAGAGCTCAAAGGTCTCTGCCTGGCCTGTTCCAGACCACTTTTCTCATAAAATTAATGAAATCTTTTTATTCTAAGAATTTAATTCAAAAATTTGTTTGTTTTTCTGTGTGTTTGCTGTCGAAATTTGGGAGTCATTATGGCCATGTAGTTTGGCGTCTGCTCCGTGATGAACAACTCACGTCGAGGTTGCGGGTTCGGTTTGCGGATCCTGCCATCGGGAGATAGGAAGGATACGAAGATTGAGACTACGACATTTAACGGTTCCCTGACTTCTTGAGTAGACAAGCCAGACTTCTGGCCATTTCGGATAAGACCAATATCGTTCGGAAGTTCCATGTGTATATTATGCACGTTGAAGAACTCTTGACAGTTAAACATCGATGAAGATGCCAAATTCCAAATTTCTATCCATAAAACTTCTCACCAAAAACAGGCAGCCACTTAAAGCCAAGATAATCCAACTTTCCTAGGATTGAAAGGCCTGAGGAAAAGAAAAAAAAAAGAAAGAAAGAAAGAAAGAAAAAACGAAAGAAAGAAAGAAAAAGACCAGTCAACTTTATGAGCAGTAGCGAGGCATGTCTATTCAAATGCATGAACAATGCTCATTCATTCTGTTTTTCTACAGGCGCCAAATTCCAAATGAAGGAAGACTCTCTAAGTTCTGCTTGCACTTCCTCCGTGATCTATAGGCCTACAAATTCCAAGCGTGCTTCTCTCAAGTTTATGAACCACGAACTAAATTAAAAGTTGTTGCCGTCTGTAGTTAGGCTATAGAGACTTTCCATCCGAAGTTTTGAACCACGCGAAAGTATGACAGATGTCCTTCCAGATATTTGAAAAGTATAAACGCTTTAAAACTGTGCTAATTTAATAAGGTCGGTCACGAGACGCTCATGTAAGTGTCTACTGTCATAGTGGTTTTGATAGCTTTATCATAATTATGATAATGATCTTCGGTTCTATTTGAGATGTTACACAGAATCGCCTAAACATAATTATTCATTATGTCCTAAGATCTAGAAAGAAACATTTCTCTATTTCCATTAACCCCAAGAGATTCTCGAAATTCCCCCCAGCAAATATTAATGCTTCCGCTACAGTTTACATACATTAAAGACGTTTTGTGGGTTCAGGTATTTGATAAATAAGTCTAAACACGATGAGAAAAAAAAGGCTAGAGAGAATACAGTAATACAGGTGGAAATACGTGCGGAGCATGGCAACGATAGCTCACACTATCGGTACAGAGTCAAGTTCCACTCACAGGAAAACGCACAAGATCACCACGTCCTAGACAGACGTGTTTCCCGATTCTTCTAAAATTTCTTGAAAATTCCACAGAAAACTTAAATTCCTAGGTTTCGTTTTTTTCCCTTATAAGTATAGGTGAGGACTCCACTGTCTTTGGCCTCTGATGATCACCATGTACTATGCCTGTAATGTTTTTCGACAATTCACTCACAAGTATCAATAAAAACCAATTAATGGTTTGCTTCTTTCTTTCTTTTCTTTTCCATTTTTCCCTTTCATTTTTTTTTCACCAGGCAGCTAATGAACAAACTTACGACCACCTCAGGGTTGAAAGGAAACTGTGGCAGGCAAAGTTTCACATCCTTATGTCTTGAACTCAAAGTCCTGTTTGTATCTTAACATCACAAAGTTATGCTTTACATTTCAACCTGTTTGCTTCAGGTGCATTTTCCACAGAACCGCATGTCGTGGCAAAACCAATATTTAAAGCCAGTATCTTCTCACAGTATCTATTTGTATGTTGTTATCTTACTTTTTCCTTTTAGCTGTATGATTAAAGAACCTAGAAAACACAAAAAATTTTATTCCTTGTCTTTTTCTTTCTTTTTCTTTTTCTTTTTTTTATGAGGTCGATGTTAGAAATTCTGGGTTACGCCATTTACTCTAAAAGTGATGAAACAAAAATAAGTAAAAAAAACTAATAAAGAGCCACTTAAGAATCCAAAGGTATTTGTTTCCTGACGTAGAGGTCTTAAAAATGAATTTTCTGGAGTTTGGTGGTTTCTTTTTTGTTTATTGATGAAAAATGGCTTCCTTTAAAAAGGTCTATTTTTAGACCTAGACATGCGTAAACAGGAAAAACGCCCGATGTTCATACTGCGACAAATACCATGAAATATGATATAACGACTTATGACCTTTTGAATTGCAATATTAGGAATAACATCACATGCTCCTGTGAAAAAAAAAAATTAAAAGTGAAAAAAGGTTTTTAGCTTTGGTCGAAGCACGCGACCGATGCGTGCCAGGACAAAATCGCACATTGAGCCTGTTGAAAAACATTTTATTTCCCTGGGATCAGCTTCATGTGAACTGAAGGTAAGGGTGTTGTTTTTAAATGAATGATTGATCCTTTTAATAAAAATTAGATCTGTTTTCATTTCATTTGCCTATTTCTTATAACTGATTAAAAAAAAAAAACAAAAAAACATGCATGCCAGGAACACATCGAGCCCGAACATCGAGCCACACGCCTGATAGGCATAGTTGAGAAATGTCGATTGCTGCCCAGCTGTATTGTTTTCAGCCGACAAAACTCAATCTCGTGCTCGCATATGTATCAATCTATCATGGAGTTTTGAAAAAATATTGGTTTTACGAGTATATCTGGGTCACCGATACAATTTGAAGTCAACACGATCGATTTTACCCAGATAGAGATCTGATGTGTTAATCGTGGCACGGCAGTGTATAGCAGCATTAGTGGGGATTACCCATCTGCTTGTTGTTGATAAAAACACAAGAATTTTCCCTTTTTGAATAACCTCAGGAGTAAAACTGATTATTGTAGGTCTGCAAGGGCTTTGGATTCTAATATTAGGTCTACACTAGACCTAAAGAGAAATATTTAGGAAAAATAAACACTGGGTATTTTATCTTGTTGCCTGGGTTAATCTTTAATTTTCGTTAAAAAAAAATAATTAAAATTAGCCTACGTCATGTATGTGTATAGGCCTATGTATGTATTTGTGTATGTATATATATATATATGTAGAGATCTATCTATCTATAATATCATGAAATGCAAGTGGAGTCTACCTTCAGAAAGTATGTATCTGTATCAAATGATTAGCAAGTTTAGAAAATTTTACATTTTTTTTTCATGTACACAACGAAGAATTTACTGAGTGACGTGACTTTACTTTTGTAAATATATTGCTATTTTTTATTCCATTTAAAGTGCTAAGTATCTACCGTTGCTGAATGGAACCAACTCAGAGGGATGAATCTCACCAAGAAGAAAAGAGAGGCTGAAGAGCTAAGGCTTCTGGTGTTTCAATCAGTCACATCATTGAGGCTTTTAATGTCAAATCTATTCAAGACCAAACACCTGAAACTGATGTTCTCTTCAATTTTAGAACCTTTTATAAAGCGATCTGAACATTTAAGGATCTCTCAAACAGTATATGTTTTTGTAGACAAATAATATTCCATTTTCAAGCAACACGTTTAATGATGTATAATAGCTTTATAGTGAAGTGAGAATATATGTAACAATTAATATTTCAGGTCGTGCTGTCAACTGATAAACTGAGACATTTTTTTTTAATACTGTACTTCTTATATCCAGCAACCAGATGGAACATGTACACAGGGATACAGAGTCTGGGAGATTCTTCGCCACATACCAGAAAATTATCACTGACGGAATAATCCCCCCCCCCACCTCCCCCCCCCCCCCCGATGAATGCCAGAGGCCATGTTCTTTTTAAAAAAATGTTTGTGATAAATGTTGGCGCACATACACATACACACACCCACACACACAAACAAAACAAGAAAAAAAAAACTAATACAAAAAAAATAATAATAATGAAATTTTGTTTTTCCTTTCAAACTTGAGAAATAAATGGTCTACAATAGTCATATTTTGTGTTGTTTTTGTTTACTATCTATGATTTTGATTAGTTATAGATATAAAATGTTTTAATTATGTGTTTGGGGGCTGAAAACTGATTCTCCTCAACAGTTTAGAGTTTTGCCTTGAATGACAGGGGGTGGTAACTTTTTTGCCTCATACCAGGTAACAGAGAATCTGTAGCTCAAAAACTGTTTATTTTCTTTAAGGGCTTTAGATACTCTTTAAAATGATACCATACATGATCCCTTAGAGCAATTTTGAATTTTGACCTTTTTCGCCCTGAAAAAGTAAATGGCCAAATCAACCTTCTGTAAATGACTGTGAAGATGGCCAGACTATTAAAAGGTAAATATTCGACGACAGGCAGATAGGCAGGCAGCCAGACAAACAGCCTCAAACCTTCACACAAACACATATGAATAAATAGTTTCATGGGTTGGTGGTATGGAATGCCAGCTTTCCGGGCAAAAATCTAATCACTCTTTCACCATAGTTTCGGTCTCATTTTCTTTTCTCTCTTCACTGATCTGATGGTTTCCCCTTTCTCTGTAAAATTGTCAGTGGAGATGACGATGGTGTGCCTAATAATTAATAATCAATTCAAATTAACACTTTCCCTGCCAAGACATAAGGACACATTTAATGACCGTTCATGGTGTCTGTAAACTTCAGGTACACAAATAGAGTTAGGGAAGCTTCTAATAGTTTATCTCAAAAGATAGAAATATGGAGGTCCCTGAAACAGATATTTTCATCACTTGGTGCACTTTTACAAATTTGAAAAACGTTTAGTATTGCGCTCGGCATGCAAAGTGTTAAAAGATTTTGTTGCTCCCAATTATTTTCACATTTAATGATTATTTCTGTGATTATTTGTCGGTGGTGTCGGTGGTGTCGGTGGCCTAGCGGCTGGGCCGTCGGACTGGGGTCTAAAGTCTCGGGTTCGAATCCTGACTGGTCCCGACATTCTATCCTTGGGAAAGACAAGTTACAACACATTTCCTGACTCCACCCAGGTTTAAATGAGTACCCGACTATAGACAGTGATTGACATTGTTAGACTGATAAGGATTTGAGCGCATAACAGACAGCCGCCTTCGTATGCTTCCCAGGAAGCTGAGAACTGTTCATGAGTGTCTTCTTTGGGTCTGTCAGGGTAATAATAGATTGTAAAGCACTTAGAGCCTGTACTTACGGGGATAAGCGCTATATAAATACTCTCTATTATTATTATTATTATTTCTATGACTGTATTAAGTTAGTTATTACTTTGTGATCTTTATGCTGATGTTCAAAATATCTAATGTTAAATAATAAGGAAGATGAAAATGATTGAACAAAGATCCTCCTCGTTGGGGAGAATGGTATTGGAGGAGAGGGGAGGGGACCGGCAGGTGGGAAAAAGAGTGTTCTCACTCATTTTTAAAGAATTTTGACAAGATTATCCTGTACAACATAGCAGGACAATATAACAGACAATGCTAACATAATAATTATGCATACACTCATGTATACATATGCAAACACAGGCACAATGATGTCATCAGTTTTTAACATCCTGAATTTTAATAATATTCATTTTTTTTACATCATTAATATAATATAGCATACAACATCTACCTCCTCTTCTGCATTAGTAATGCACTTACAATCCATTGGAAACAGCCACAGTCTCCACAAGGAAAATTACTATCAGAATTCATTCAGGGATCTGTTACTCTTTATTTCAAGCCTTCCCTTATAAAACAAAATTATCAGGATTTATTCTAACTTTGAATTTAAAGTATGGAAGAGGTATTTATTACATGTATGATGATCAAGTTCTATATTGTACAATCTTGATAATTAACAATTATGCAGGAAAAGATGGACTTTGATATAAACCAAGATGGTAGGGGTTGCATATGAAGTAAAAAGATGATACACCTTGGCAAAGGGATCAAGACAAGACTGGTGCACCTTAGCAAAGGGATCAAGACAAGACTGGTGCACCTTGGCAAAGGGATCAAGATAGGACTGGTAAACCCTGGCAAAGGGATCAAGACAAGACTGGGATACCTTGGCAAAGGGATCAAGACACAACTGGTCCACCTTGGAAAAGGGATCAGGGCAAGACTAGTGCATCTTGGCAAAGGGATCAGGGCAAGACTAGTGCATCTTGGCAAAGGGATCAAGACAAGACTGGGACATCTTGGAAAAGGGATCAAGACAAGACTGGTGCACCTTAGCAAAGGGATCAAGACAGGGCTGGTACACCTTGGCAAAGGGATCAGGGCAAGACTAGTGCATCTTGGCAAAGGGATCAAGACAGGGCTGGTACACCTTGGCTAAGGGATCAAGACAAGACTGCTACACCTTGGCAAAGGGATCAAGACAAGACTGGTACACCTTGGCAAAGGGATCAAGACAGGGATGGTACACCTCAGCAAAGGGATCAAGACAAGACTGCTACACCTAGGTAAAGGGATCAAATTCAGGACTGGTAAATCTTGGCAAAGAGATGAAGACAAAACTGCTACACCTAGGCAAAGAGATCAAGACAAGACTGGTGCACCTCAGCAAAGGGATCAAGACAGAGCTGGTACACTTTGGCAAAGGATCAAGACAAAAACAAAACAAACAAAAACAAAAGAAGGCTTACACTACTTGTCTTCATTTCTATAGTGACATGATCTATTTACAAAAAAAAAAACCCTAATCTCCTTAAATCTATTTTGAACTATTCAACAAAAGTGAACAATAATGTATTTGTTAACTGTTGCCATAACATGTAACATAATGTTAAAATCTCACATTGAAATAAACACAAACAGAATATGGGTATGTTAATAATTAACTTTTCTAAATTGTACTCTGTTCAAATGACAGCACATCATTCAAACCATACCTTTTCTATGCATATTCTGAGGCAATTGTCAAATATTACTAATCCAAATTCAAGAAAAAATACCAATGCAACATTTATAACCAGACTACAAATCTTATGAAATTTAAAACCCTTTTCAGTAAACTTTCCATTGCTATCAAGTAGGTTAAAAAAAAAACAAGAAAAACAGGACAGGCCACCAAAAAGCACTAAAACATCATTAACAAAATATGAGAATCACATGTGACACATTATAAGTCAGATATCTGTTCCATTCTCATTCTTTGCTGATCAATTTTTGCATTGCAGTTGCATAACTTTTCATTTAGATATGATAGATCAGGAACAGAAGACTCATTAATATTATAACTATACCGAGGCTGTTTCTCACAACGGAATACAGTTCGAAACAGACTGTGACAAGGAAAAATAATCTGTTGTTTTTGACAGAACATCGCAAGTATATTGATCATCTCCCCTTCGTCTCACCTTTTCCCACTGATATCTTTCATAATGATCTGGAGTAGTAATTATAACACCTATTTTGAAAAATATTCCCGGCCCAAAAATGATTTCTGTCCCCATTAAAAGGCATAATAACGATCACTATAGGAAAAAGAAAAAAAAAATATTGGTACATATTATCGGTTTTATTGATTGATTTCTTAAAATCAGCGAAGAAAAAAAGATATATAAAATTAATATATAAATTTCCTGTTTGACTAAACTGTATTGTTATAGATCTTTTATACTATGCAAATGGGTATTGTGTTTTTCAAATGGCGACAATGTTTCACAATTTCTACTACACTCTGTTTGTTCCAAACATGGAAACAACATCAACAGACAGCCTTCACTATTTTGAATGCAAAACTTTTAACATATCACTGAACTTGCATTACATGAAGTGTAATTACAAAAGTATAAACTTGTTCTATCAAATGTTTTCACAAAAAAAATTTTTTTTTAAATAGAATATTGGCATACTTTGATCTGTCTCAATGTGCTAGAGCTTCAGACAGTTCCATACAAAATACTTTCTTTCACAAATGAAAAAAAATACTACAGTGTATCTTTTAAAATTACATAAGAGGTAAGAGTAATATGAGAGGCTACACATATGAGTACAGTTCAAGATTTCAAACAATGAAACCTTTGCATAATGTACAAGAAAAAGTTGTAACTAAATGGTAATCACTGCCCACATGAGGACATCTGCAATCTGCAAGAAAACAAAAAATGAAAACAAACAAAAATAAAGGTTTCCGATAAGACTAAAAAAAAAAAAAAATAACAAAGAAACAGACGGGAAGGGGGTGAGTGATTAATGAAGTACTTACAAGAGGTTGAATAATTTTTTACTGTATCCTATTCAAGATTTACCCCTGATCTCATTTCTATACTTTCTGTTCATAATACTGGCTCAGCCTCTCCTCCTCCGGCGCCGCGAGGACCTGGTGATGCCCGCTCTGGTGCACGTCTCACAACACATGGTCTGGAAGTAGGTACGCTCACAGTAGCCAAACTTGAGCACCAGTGGACAGTAGGCTACATGGAACTTGTCCTCACAATCTGGGATAAAAATGATGATAATAACAAGATAAGATAAAATAAGATAAATGTTATTTGTCCTCAATGTCTGAAATAATGTCTCTACTGGACTGCTTCCATTTCGTCCTGGTTTCCTTTGGGACATCGGGCATCATCAGCCATGCAGTCCTGAGTTTCTTGTGTAAGGTTGCCAACAGAATCTCAGCCTTGACGGACGAACAGAGACAGATCCAGTGGCCATTTCAACGAGTTTCTCTGGTGATCATCCAAATCACTGCCTTCTCAATAATTACATAAGTGAGGCAATCATTGCTGTATAGTTGAACAGACTTCAATTTTTATAAGACAAACAGCGCCCAACTACTGGACTCAGAAGAAGCACATGAAACCACAACAGTCTGAGTGTTAACAGACAGTATTTCCTTACTGTGCCAGCACTTACTTGCTATCTTCTCCTCCTGTACATCACATGGACTGCTACACCTCTGGCGAGACTGCGGCTCCAGTGCCGGGTCACAGGGCTCCCCGTTGAAGGATTCACACTGGACAGTTCTCTCTTGTATGCCATCTCCACAACTGACAGAGCACTGGAGACCAAATAAAAGTATCGACGTACATGGTCAGAGTACTCAGAGATGGATTCTACACTCTCAATGTGCAACACTATTTGTCTCGCGGCCAGTCGAAATGAGACGTAAGTCGCTGGGCTAGAACAGAGAAATCGGACTTTGAATGTGATGAGGGGGGTCGGACATTGAATTTTGTTTATTGCAGGAAATTGAAAGTGCATTCATTTCTGAACAAGGCAGTACCTGTCTTAACCTCGATTTATAAATATTTCTTCATTCAAATCGGGTTTTTGGTGTGGTAGGTATGCAGATTTATGTTCATTTAAACTCGATTTTCTTGGAACCTCAGTCATTGCTGGGAGCCCCTCCTTGTCTCTTTAAACTGCAATACATCTCTGGCTAGAATAAAGCTGGCTCAAAACTTTTTTCACCACCTGAAAGAAATAAATTTTCACATGATACCAAAAACCCCATATGGTGAAAAATCGACATACGTCTCATTTTGACTGGCTGCGAGACATTTATAAAAATTTTATAATAAAATTGCTTAGCAATGAGAGATGTAATTAAAATTCAGCTTCATTAAAACAAATCATACAAACAGTTTTTATCTTTTTTTTGTTCATTTGATTTTCAGAAGAAAGAAGAGAATGGAACAGAGAGGGTGGACAGAGAGAAAGTGGAAGAAAAGAAGGACTAAGCAAGAAAATGAAGAACACAATGGAAATGAAGTGAGATGGAAGCAAAGTCCAGGCTGTTCTTTGTTAGGATTATCCATTAGAGGATAGTTGTAGGAATTAATTTCTCCATCTGTCTTGCCAGAGGCTCTCAGCAACAAGGAAACTTGGCATAATGATATGTACACTTGCTTTATCTTCCCCAGTAACCTAAAGATTAATGAGCATTCTTTGCTTAAGCTATGTCATGAGCTGTCTTGAAATGTTGCCTTCATAGAAAGAAATGTATGTGCAATGTCTACAAATTCATAGAATTCCTCTTCCCCCCCCCCACCCCCCTCTTCCCCCCCAACCCCCTCTTTTTTTTAAGGACAATAAAGTCTAAAAAATAAAAAGGTGGTCAATGTAAGTCCCAAGGACAGTGATGGAGATGTCAAAATTTTGACTTGAGTTGATTAAAATTCACAAAGAAATGAGAAAGCATTCATCAAAAACATATCGAAATGTTAGAAATGCTGCATTGAGATCCATATATTCAGAAAAGATGATACTCAGAAAACTCATTGATCCAAAAGTACCAAATTCCACAGGTGGCCTATTTGTTCCATGCCAAGCATTCTGTATGTCGATGGTAACAGTTGCAAACCGGATAAGTCCAAAATTAGGTCAGGTTATATTTTTGTTTTAAAATATCGCTTAGAAATCCTCTTTCATTATGCCTTTATATAGTGCAAATTTACAGGCAGGAAACTATGTAAAATGGCATTGCAAAAAGTGTGCATGTCCATTTTTCAGCGTGCTTGACAGGCGCACACTCCGTATCTCAGTTAATCTCACTGTCAAAAGCTTGGTGGTGCAAATCATGTAAGAGTGGAGTTAAGGCAAAGCATGCCATTCTGTGTCATATTTTTCAGGAGCGCTAAATATAAGAGAAGTCAAAACTAGTTTTGAACATGTAATAATTACTGAAAGCTAAAGTGACACTTTTATTCTGATTCTGAAATAAAGTATCAACTTGTTTAAATGGCACATTGAAATGCATTTTTCTGTTGTTCTTGAAAATTGTAAATTTGGACCTACATGGTTCACAAGTGTTACCATCAATGTAACTTCAGTGAACCTTATTCTAAGGTGAGTCATGGTTGAAACTCAGCGCTGGAATCATAGAGAAAGAATGTATTAGACAAACAGATTATTATAGTCTCTTGAACTTTCACCTGTGACCAGTCTCCTTTCCGCCACTGTGGAGGTGGACACTCTCTGTTCATACAAGCCATTCTGGTGATCGGCTTGTCTTCCATCTTACATCTCCGCTCATCCAGGTAAGTTGTGGCATCACTGGACATGCAGAAAACCCTGCGAGATTTCTCCCCTCGGCCACAAGATGGTACACACTGAAAAAGAGAAATTTTACTCCAATAACAAATGTTCAAAATGTATTATATAGGTCATTACTTCGACAGTTTTGTTGTCTGTAAATTCTTTGAATTCATGGTTATAACAGAAATCATGTTATTTACAACAACAACACAATTTATAACAAAGACTTTAAAAATAATGCAAATGCTGGAATACCGAATATTCTACCCAGATATGGAGTAGACATTCAAGCCGTAGACACTGTAGAGATGGGTAAATGACAGAGGACTAGAATTTAGTCCTAGTTACAGCTGACACCTTTAGTCTTTGCAAGGTCCTAACGGTGACTCTCTTAGCAAACCAAGATAATGTTGATTCAACATTCCCAATGATAAGTTTTTATGCATGGTAAAAATAGCTCTTTGGCTAAGCCTACAGTTCACTGAAAATTAAATACATTTTCTGTAAAGAACAAAATCATGGTTTTTGCACTCTAAATTATTTTGAATTTATTACTTTGAACTAGTACCATGATATAACAATGAATTAATACTTAAATTGTTATGTAAAGCTACATATAAAATTTCATTTTTTCATTTTTTTCTGTGTACTCAAAAAATGTTGATACTGAAATCTCGAGTAACCATCAAGAGACCAATAAGGTTTTAAACTGATAGGTAACATTTGTCCTAAAGAACAACTTTAGAGTTAAGTGTCCCTTTCAAGAGTCTAATTAGCATGACTGAATGGACAAAGATATTATTTAAATGATAACTAGTGTACTTTCATTAACAAAATTGATACTCTTAATATTCTAGAATGATCAAAATGCATATCTATATCAAGGTAGAATTTACTTAGATGAAACAAATAGGGTATTCACCTCGGACCACTCAAAAGTGTGCCATTCAGGTGGACATTCCATCAGCCTGCATGCTCTTTCCGAAGCTGGCTTCTCGTCCTGGCATTCTGAATTGTCCAGGACAATTTGCTCACTGTCCCCAATCAGCTGTCGACAGACTACCAGGCGATTCCGATGTCCTTCCCCACAGGTCTGACTACAGTCTGACCACTGACCCACAGACCATCTAAGAAACAAATAACAGCACTGATAAATAATGTAGTTATAGGTAAATGTAGTTATGTGACATGTACATAGTTTTCATACTAAATAGATCTTCCTTTTTCCATTTTCAGTGTTTTAGTTGTATTTATTCAGATTCAATTCTGGTAATTGTAATGCCCAGGTGTCTTGAAAATAAAATGGACTGCATATATTTGTGGTCAACATAACGTTTATGTGTAATATATTATATGACAATAATAATTATCTTCCTCATTTGCTGCTATTGAAATCTTAATGGACTTAAATTAGGTGTTGACAATTTTCTATCACTTGATCAAAAAATAATTTTACTTTTGTTGTCTAGATCTTAAAGTGGTTGGTGGTTGAAAGTCATGCAGTAGTATCTGAAGGAAATGAAATAACCGCTGCATTTTCTTGCGATTTCAACAGAATAATTTTCATGTAAAATATCTGTCAAAGAAGATACTCTCACTTACTTTGGAGGACAAGGCTCCTCATTACAACTTTTTGCATGGTCACTTGGTCTGGGCTGTCTGTCACAATATTTCTCATCCACAAGTCGACGATTCGATTTAAGAATACATCTGGCTTTGGATATACTTCTTCCTGTAAGTGAAAAGAAAATTGGTAATCTTTTCTCTATTAATCACAGACCTACATTGTGACTCTACTGTCTAACTACTGATACAAACCCTAAACAAGCAAACACAATCTATGATTTAAAAGCTAAGAAATATACACATATTTATTATACACAAGAGAAAGCCAATATAGACACAAATATACAATAAATGCTTGGATTATTGCAGGATTAATATGGTTAAAGCGAGTGTCCCATATCACCCGTAAAAACAATGTTTATGATCTAGTATCAATATCATTCTTTCCACATAGTTCCACCAGATTTATTGTTCTGCAATCATTTTGTCATGATCATTTGATGACATCTGAAAATGCAAATAACCAGCATTGGACAAATGTGCCCTTGATATTAAACTTGATTGTGTATCAATGGTCAATTCAGTGTAAATTCATTTCATCTTTTAAAAATGGACAAATTTGTATGTCCATATATCCCCTTCAGGCATAGATAAAATTGACTCCTATCTCTCTTGTTTATTGATTATACAGACAATCATTGTATGCCTTGGATATGGTAGGCTATAAGTGAAGAGAGTCAATGTAAGGTACATCTATGCCAACCTGGTAAATTACCTGCCATGCAAGGGATAAAAAAGATGACCTTCACTAGATGCAGATTTTCCCCCCTCCCCCTCCACCCCTCACACCTACATGGTGCATACAATTTAATGTAAAAGAGTAACAAAGACCTCATACCCCACCTCTAGAGCAAGACTTTGAGCATTGTGTCCATGGGGAGTGAGCCCATGTGTACAGAGAGATATCGTGTTGTGACTTGTCAGAGTTGTTGACACGGAGATTGTATTGGTAGGTAATGCCTTTGTTGTCTTCTTGTAACAGCATCTGTCAGAATACAGTCCAGACTATGAGTGACTAACTGCCTGTCATATACAAGGTATTGAAATAGATGGTTGATGATGAGTGAAAACACGACTCACAATGTTTCCAATTCTGAAGGATACGGTGCCATATTATTTGAGAAGAACTAGTTATGATAAGGTTATTTCGGAAGATTCAATGTCTTACTAATGTAAATAATACTTAACTTAAATGTAGCATTCTCTTTGGTGATGATAAGACAATGTTCATGATGCAATTCATAATCACTGTACAAAAAGGTAAAGATTTTTGTTCTAATGATACTACAACATAAGGTACTGATGATTGTCCGGTAGAGAGAGTGGGAGAGACTAGCAACCCTAAGCTGTGACACTAAATAGGACTAGTTCCCAGCCTGGTTCACATTTACCTCAGCAGTGAAAAAATTTCAGTGCTACATTTGATGATTTTGATTTGTTCCAAATCACTGATTTTACTTTGATTTAGCTTTTCATCACTGGCTGATATTGAAGTCAGGACTGATAGAGAAATGAACTTATGTCATAGTAATTAACTGTTATGCTCTGACACACTGAATATTCGGAGAGCAAACTTTTGTCTGGCTCCTATGACTATGAGCCAGATCTTGGGCTTGATGATTTGGTCCCTTATACTGACTGAGTGAAAAAATATACAAGACAAACACTCCATATCTCTCTATTTGAGCACAAAACATGACAATACCAGTTGCTCTTTTCAGTTGTCTATACATTG
>JBCEWB010298438.1:0-38805 GCA_039654565.1 Peronia peronii
ATGTATATATGTATGTATGTATGTATGTATGTATGTATGTATGTATGTATGTATGTATGTATATATGTATGTATGTAGGCCTATGCATGTATGTGTGTATGTATATTTGTTTCTTTGTTTCTAATCAAATAAAGAAAACACACACACACACACATACAAACAAAACAAAAACGAATGTACATGTACTAAATGAAAAGGAAAAAAAATATTCTGTCTAATCTGATATTATCAAAAACATGCAGTTATTAGAAATATCATCTGTACTTATATTTTTAGAAACATATCTGGCCTTTGTGACAGCAATACTGTTATGATACATGTATTTCAAAGGAAAAGTATTTGCGAAGCTTATTATGCGCTGAGTTAGTGAGTGAGTGAGTCCAGGCTACGTCTCCAATCTTCAATCTTTTGTACGAAAAACAATCAGCTTGGATTCATCAGAACGTTTTGATAAAGTTATCTACTAAAGTGGATAGATAAATTTGTTCTGCCCATCACAAGGCTGTTCATTAACTCCAACAAATAAATGGCTGGAAGTTGGCGGTGCAACCACAGGGCAATTTGTAACACATTCTTCGTTTCCTGTGACAGAAGGTGATGCTCACTTTTAATTTGCTTGTTCTACAAAATGCTCAAGGTCACTCTTAGTCTTACTGTAGTGCTACTACTTTTTTTTTTTTCAAATAAAATTTTTTTTCAAATAAAAGAAATAAATAAGAGAGATAGGGAGAGAGAGAGACAGACAGACAGACTGACTGACAAACAGACAGACAGAAAGGCAATAGAACCAAAAATCCGACAACAAGAAGGATTAGGAAGGTAAAAGTCCAGGTTATCAAAGTCTTTGTTATGAACTCATTGATAAGATTCTATGCATTCTCATGGCGTCTGGAGTCTTCAATATGAGATCGAAATTTATCAAACTCGGAAAAACAACAAATCAAAAGTTACATTCTGAGTGAGGAATGTTTCTAACTTGCCCACTGTCGAAGTTATTTCAATCCGTTAATAGTCAATTTATCTTTTTTGTATCTGAGGTTTGATGAGAAAACAGCTGCTGTGATGTTGTTGTTGCTGCTGCTTCTGTTGGTGTTGTTTGTTTTTGTGTTGTTTCCAAGCTACATGTCCTATCCTACACGCGCCACGAGTCTGGGCGGGCGGTATAGATGTGCAGTAGATTTTCATAAAGAGTAAAAGACCTGAGTCCGTCGTGCAGTAGCGTTCTCCTCGACAGACTGACCTAGACATCAGCGCCCACGTTTGGAATATTGCAGTTGTAGATAAAATACTCACCTGGGCGCTTCCTGAGTTAGTTTGCAGACAGGAGTTTTTTTTCAGTAAGCCTATGGTTGAAACTTGCCTTCTTTCATGTGAGTATGTGTATGTGTGTGTGAATATTTTCTTTCTTTCTTCTTCTATTTCTTTCTTCCTTTTTCTGTCTTTCCTCTTTTCTTTCTACTCCTTTCTCTCTTTCGTTTTACTTCCTTTCCAGTTTTGTTTTACTCTTAAGGCTATTTATTTACATACCTGTATCTGTTTATTTGTCTATTTATTAATTTTTTAAAAAATTATTAATTTCTTTATTTTTATTTATTCCTTATTTGTTATCTACTGAACATCCAATTGAAAACGGAAAAATACCTGGTTATTTTCGCTTTCTCTCCAGCATTATTTTGTGTTCTTCATTCGTGTTTGTCGGCTATTTTCGCAGCTATTTCACGTTGCTTAGTGATATTCAACAAGACTTTCGGCATTCATTTTCTAATCAATAGAAATACACGTATTACCTCAGAAGTCTGTCTTTGTCATATTTATGAACTAAGATTTGTAAAGAATTTCGTTTCTTCCATCACGATATACAGTATTTGAGAATGTGGAGCAGTGCTTATCTGGTCTGTTTTTGTTCTGATACTATTCGTGACAATTAAATGCCTTGTCTTGTGTGCATGGAAATATGTTACATATATACTCTGTTTAATCAACGGCAAAAAGACTTTTCACCTGTACATCCAATATCTCTCTTACCTAATGTTATCTTAGATAGATAGATAGATAGATAGACATAGATAGATAAATAGATAGATACATACATGTACATACATGTAGATAGATATCTCTCTGTCCCTCACTGTCTCTCTCTTTTTCTTTCTTTCTCTATCTCTCAATTTTTCTCTCTCTCTCTCTCATTCTCTCTCTTTAACTTGCGTTGACTTTCTACTTCCCTCATATACCTTAAAGAAAGACTAACAAATAACATTTATTTTTTTAACCAAAGACTTTTTTATTACAAAATATTAGCAATAAACATTTTCTCCTCATTTAAAGTTTAAGATAATTAAATTCATTCAAAATCTGCATACGCTATCTTATATACATATTACAAGTACATTTACTATGAACCAAAAGAAAGAAAAAACATTGCAAAAAAAAAAAAAGGGTAGCCGGTGATTAAATCATAATATAAAATCGATGGATATTTGTTACTATTTTTACTAAACGAACCAATGCACACACTCACGCTTTAAAACAGTGAAAGAAAAATAATGGGGCTTACTCTGAATTTGTTCCTAGGCAGATCATCAATACTCGTTATATCTTCGCACTAAAACAATACAGATGGGTGTACAGCATTCCCTTTAAGCAGTGTTCTGATTAAGGAATGTTCCATTAAAGAAGTTACACCACAGCACGTTATGCCCCAGAACCTGTAAGTGTAACCAACATTCCAGTTTAATGCAAAGCCATCAGAATACAACATGGTGTTTAACTGACAAGACCTGTCGGATCAACTAGACGTGCAGAAAATTTTTACTCTGTGGGAGATTTTTCAAATACAGCCTTGCGACTTCAAGTGTATCATAAGTGTACCCGCCTCGATGTTTATAATTTTGGTTGATTAAACTTAATGTCACTCAGAGAAAACATGTTCACAATGCATCATACTATCAAACATACAATTCGGATCAAGCACCCACGCAAGTTTATTATTCAATTATTATCACATTTGCAGAATAACATCAAAGATAATAAGCTTTTTTTTTCGGGTTTATGTACATAGAAACACAGATCCATATGCAGCAATGTTGTGTGCCAAATTTCATATGGATCCATTCAGCAGTTTTCAAGTCCGTAAGCCTATTGTGGATTTTGTTGCAGATTTATATATAGCTGAACATAAGCAAATGATGGATATATGATGTATACATGGTGGATACATGATGAATACAAAACAGGCAATAGGAGTGGTGAATGGATGAAAAGTAAACACACAAACATGTGGTTTATTCAGAGAGTTTGTGCTGACAGTGTCACGCTCAAAGTGCACTCAGTCAGTCCAATGTCACAGTTTCTTATGGGTTTTAAATTATGAAAACAATTTACAGTGTAGTTTTGAGACCATTATTTATCTTCATTACTTATTCCATATGCACTGGCATGTTTGTTCCTTCTCATATAAACATCAGCGATTCAGAAAGAATGAAAAAAAGGAAGCAAATTTTAAATACCTATAAAATGGCTCTGAGTACTTTGTTTCAAGTTTGGTTTAAAAAAAAGTGGGGGCTGTGGATGATCATGGCAAAGTCTGCATGCCCCACCAAATTCATTGCGATAGTTTGGCAGTTCCCGGATGACATGAATGCCTGAGTGCAGGATGACAGAGAGTACTCTCAACCTTTTTCATGTCACCAATGGAGTGAATCAGGGCTGCGTGCTGGCTCCTACCCTATGCCTTTCGTGATGGAGACATTGGTGTTGGCTTCCGCTCCCGCACCAACGAGGGCCTGTTCAATCTCTGGGGACTGCAGGCAAAGACAAAGGTACATGAAGACACAGCCCGTGACTTTTTGTTTGCTGATGACTGTGCGCTCAATGCAAGAGCTTACGATGACTTCGGCCTCACCATTTCTACCAAGAAGACTGTAGTCCTGCACCAACCAACACCTGCTACCCCCTACACAGAACCCAGCATCATGTGAATGGCCAGAGACTAGCAGTCCCAGACAAATGCTTCTACCTTGGCATTACTCTGTCACGCCTTGTAAACATCGATGAGGAGGTGGCCTACAGAGTCGCTAGAGCCAGCACAGCCTTCGGCAGACTGATGGAAAAGGTCTGGGAGCACCGTGGACTAAGCCTATGCACAAAACTGAAAGTGTACAGAGTGGTGGTCCTTCCTTCCCTGCTCTACTTGTGCGAAATGTGAACTGTCTACAGCCGGCATGCCAAACAACCCAATGCCTTCCACATGAGATGCCTTAGGACCCTGCTCTATGTCAAGTGGCAAGACAAAGTACCAGACACTGAAGTGCTGAAGCGTGCGGAGATGGAGAGTGAGTATTCACACCATATTACCGCGCTCTCAGCTTCAGTAGGCTGGCCACATTTACCACATGGATGACAGTCAACTACCAAAAAGACTGCTCTATGATGAGTTATCCACTGGCAGGCACTTGCTCGGTCGGCTGAAGAAGAGGTACAAAGACACACAGTTGGAAGGTCTCAAGCACTGTAATATTCCCCACTCCTCCTGGGAAAAGTCTGCAAGAGACTGTCCTGTCTGGTGAGCCCACGTCAGATCCGGAATGGCAAGCTACGAAGACAGACATATCAGGGAAAAAGAAGAGGGACGTCAGAAAAGGAAAGATCGCACAAGCACCACCTTCCAGCTTGGTCCAGCACCCAGCATTTCCTGCCCCCACTGAAGCAGACTCTTTCGTGCGAAGATCGGTCTCATCAGCCATCTCTGTACCCACCTCATCCCCCAGTGGATCAGAAGTCATGGTCACAACACTGTATGTAGCTAAATAAACAAATCTGCACTGATAATAACCTGAATGTCACCATGGATTTTACAGCCTCCGGTTCACAGTGTTATCCCGGCCAATATAAATATTTACCAACCAACAGACACTGCACTCTCGTTTAGCTGTTCGAAAGAACAACCAGACCTCTTTGCACTGTGAGGATGGTCGACTAAAATCGTCTCGAGCCCAAGAACAAAAACCCTTGCTCCACTAGAGCCTGGACAGGTGGGTGTGGTGTTGGTAAATTGGCTTAATTGTTCAAAATATTCAATCGTCCTTTCAGTGATCTCCCCTATGGTGATTTTCTTGCTGCAGCCATGTGGATGGGACATTATAACGGTCAGACGATGATCTTCATTGAACTCTCCTGCTGATTTAGTGACATTCTCATCGAGTAAATGTTTTAACCACATCACCCGCCTCTCCACAATCTTCACATTGCACTGGCACCACCTTACACGTAATGCCACATCTCTTTCACTATTAGGGTTTTGTTTCAACAGTCTGGCTTGTTTGGAAATCCATTCCAGATTTTTGCAATGTGATTTATGCTCATTCTGCAGATTCTCAATCACTCTCTGGTGCCATGCACCTTCTCCCATTTTATCTAACAGCATTTGGCCAAGTACATCATCCTCAATTTTCTCCTTACATTCCTTCCTGTGTTTTGTTAACTCTATACGTGGATTTCCGTTCAAAATGGCGACCACCTGTTCCACCAGATGACCATATTCTGTCATCAGTTCAGTACAACATTGCCACAGTTGCTCACACTGCTCCAGCAAACTTCCTTCAGGTTCAACAAAAGCGAAACTTTGGTATTTGAGGCGTGTGCTCAAGAGAGATATCAAATAGCACATGGTTATTTCATGCATATCCAGTGAAAAGTTATCATCATGAGAACTAAATGTCAAAAGGCAGGTATCATCTTCTGCACTCCAAAAATCTATAACAGCACTAGAGAGCTTAGGGCAGGAAATTAAGTCAGCTTCTTCAGTATCATAGAAAAAATAGCACTCGGTGTGTCTTGCTTCTTTATAATTACAGACAACATGAGCAGCTGTTGAAATTTCAATCTTTGTCCATCTTTTTCTGGGAGATTTCGAGTTTTTGCATGTATGACATGGACACGCCTGTTCATCTTCTGTATGGGGACGTACATAGCTCAGCCATCCACTGCCATGTTTGAAAGGTCTGACACGTCTGTCTGGGCCAGGATTCCCGCCATTATTCGTGCCAGTTCCTGGACCACATCCCCGCCTGGACTTTCTAGTAGGCCAAACCTTCAGCATAACTGTGACCTGACTCTGATGTTTTTTGATATGATCAAATAACTCCTGATCTCTGTAAGCGGGAGGAAGATTCTCTATTTTGAAATCGTTAAGATTTATGAACTTCTTGTGTCCTGGATTCTTTGTGCAGTTCTTGTCGAGGGTTTGGGGATCTCTCTCAGAGTCGTTATATACAACCTCGACATCCTCATCTTCTGTCTCCTGGTCTTCCTGTCCTGTCATCTTGTTGGACATTTGTTCCTCAACTTTGTCCAGCTTTTTCTGACATCCGCTCAGTTGTCTCTGTACAGTTTCATGGTCAGGCTCCAGTGCCAGGACATGTCGGTATCCCTCCAAGGCTTCAGCAAACTCTGCCCTGTTCTCAAAAGCTCTGGCCTTCCTAAAATGAGGTTTGACATTGCAACTGTCCATGCCCAAGGCGATGTTGCAATGGTAGATAACTCTGGCATCATCTCTGAGCCGAAGAGCACATTGAGCCAGGTTGAGATGAGCTATTAGAACCAGCGTTTCTTTTTCCATTCTTTGATCGTCGCCAGTGAAACTGATCTCCTCTGTAAGCATAGCCAGCACCTCTGTGCAGTCCCTCTGTGCTTCAGGCAGCTGTCCTCTCTTGAAAGAGTCATTTCCCCTCTCTTTGATGGTTCTGGCAACTTTGAGTGTCTCATGTGAATCCATATTTGGCTTGGTTTCATCTGAATGAGAGCTGTCTACGAGCTGTAAAAAGAAAAAAAGAGAGAGGACTGGAATTGGGGACGACTAAAAGGGTTCAGACTGTGTGGACAACTGAGCAATCAGATATGGACCTGATGAACACATAAATAAGTAAGAAGACACGGGTATAGGTTTAAAACATAACCACTGCAGTTTACATCGTCACTGCTGTAAGTCTGTCTATCTTGCTGCAACTTCTATCTGTCAGTGCTGATGTTTACTTGTCCATATGTATGTCTATTTGTCTGTCTCCTCTCTATTTGTCTGTCTGAGTATCTTTCAATAAATTGACTATTTCCTGGCAGTTTGGGAATACCAAATTCTGCAAATAGAGGAGAGAGAAACACACACACACACACACACAGAGTGAGAGACAGAAAGAGAGAGAGGGAAATGAGGAAGGATAAGAGCATGGAGAGAGAAAGAAAGGAACATGAAGAAAGGAAAGAGAGAGGGGAGAGTGAGAAGCATTGAGAGAGAGAGAAAGAAAGAATAAAAAGAGAGAAAGAGGATGGGGAGAGAAAGAAAGGGGCATGGAGAGAGAGACAGAAAAGAGCATGGAGAGAGAGACGGGAAGAGGAACATGAAGAGCGAAAGAAAGGGAAAGGATGGTGAAGAGCATAAAAGAGAACAGAGGGGTGGCATGGAAATAACGGGGGGGGGAGGGGATCCACCTTTAAGCAGCTCAAAGACTTGGCATGCCGAAAACAAGAGACAAAAATAAAACAGACTAACCAGATAAACTTTGAAATACACACTATAGCCAGACAGGACACCGACCAACAAACAGATTTTAGATATGGACTGATCAGTGCTATGAGGTAAAAAGAAAATGTTTTGTTTTTCTCACCTGACCGAGATGTTTGCCTGACGGTGAACTGTCACCTTTACCACAGACTGGACTAGCACACACACCAACTCTCTCACAGCGCTCTGTACACTGCTGGCTGACTAGGATGTCACTGAGTCGATGTCATCATTGGGAATTAAACTGTGAACAATTTTAGCGCACAGATAACGGACACTTGCATGGAGCTTGTTTATAGTTAATAAATAAGTTCACTTTCGGGGTGTACACAGAGAGAGAGAGACACAGAGAGAGAGAGAGAGAGAGAGAGAGAGAGAGAGAGAGAGAGAGAGAGAGAGAGTGTGTATGTTTATGAGAAATAATACATAGAGAGAAGAGAGGGCACAGTTATTATAATATATTATTTATATAATATTATGTTTTGGGACTGGGTGTTTTTATCTTATTCATTTTTTTTTATTTAATTAATTTCATGACTAGGATTATGCTTATTATTATGTTATCATTATTTTGTTTTTTGTTATTTACTTAATGTCACTGACAAGATATTTTTTTGGGGGGAGGGGGATATGAGAAGTAATTATTATGACATAATTTACACTGCTGTACAAACCTCATACCATCCAACAACAAATAATCACCTCTTGGGACATCTTGCACTTGATCTTTACAACTCCAGCTTACATCAGCATTGTATGTTTTTTTCCTTCAACCTCGAACACAATTAGCAACCACTGCTTTGAGCTGTGCAAATTGAAGGCTATTTAGTATAACTATTTTGATAGTTTTATTCTAAATCTAAATCAGGCTAACATTTACCACCCTTTGGAATGTTGTAGTGCATTGACACACCTATTCATCCAATAATGATACATGCTCATATTGAACCCCCTCCCCTTTCTACCCATGCTTAGTACTACTACCATTAAGACAAATTTCAGACCTGCATCGATCAACTTCTTAAAAACAAATCATGCATGTTTACAATATGTTTTAAATATGTTTCAAAGTCTTCAATGACCATTTTGGCCACATCACTGGCAAAATTTCTACAATTATTTAAGTCAAGAGAAGAAGAATGTCATACACTTGAACCTTCTCTCTCCTTATTTACCATATTATCTTTTCTGTTTTTCTTCATAAACTGCTAGGCTGAGTTGTACTTAATGAACAAATTTAGAAAAGTAGGCCTATTCCCTATCTCTTATGTTTTTTATATTCAACATCGTTCCACAAATGCAAGTTTGTAACAATGTGTAGCCCTTAGTCTTACAAATGAAAAAAGAAATTGATGCTGACTTGAACTGACAGATTAGCTAATACCTAAAGCTAGAGTAAAAAGCCAAACACTTTCTCCCTTACATTATCTATTGTTTGAAGAAGTAATCAAAGATAAAAACAAAATGGCAAGTCTTTGACAAGATCGTTGCCATGGCATTAATTTTCCAGACATAATGTGTTTATAATATTGAGAACAAACAAAACAAAAATGATGTATCTCAAACAACTATCTTTCCCCCTCTTTCTCCCTCATCATCCTAACTGATATGCCTCTTACTCCTAAAAACTGTTTATTTATGTCTGCAATGTATTATTTACAGAACCCTCTTGATTATTTACAAACAAATAACTAAATAAATAAATAAGTAATAGATAGTTATACCCGCCTCCTTCCCTCTATCCCAACCTTTCATTTCATAAAAGAAAGTTATAGACAATGTTCAATAATTCTAGATGATTTTCAGTAACTTGGAACTGATTTCTGTTTTCCTTGTCAGAGACAGCAGCCAGCCTGAGGGAAAATGACACACGACTGTTTCTCTTCTGTTTTCAATGACGGAGGATGGTAAAAAATCAAACGTCTGAGTTCCCATAGATAGACTGTAACAACTGGGTTAACAAACAACAAATCCTGTGATGATGTAAGGAGACTGATGGTATAAATTTGCCCAACACTGTGCTGTTCAGCATGATACTGAATTGAGAAAGAAGAAAATTTTTTTTCTCTTTAGAACAAGGCAACTGGTATGGAAGAAGTAGTAGTATATAGATCACATTCTCTACCTGCAAGTCGTTAACCACGAAAGAAGAGAGTAAAAAGAAAATTGGTCATCATTGTCAGTTCCATCCTCAGTTTACACAAATCATGAGCTCAGTTCTCTGTTGCTCTGTCTCCGTTTTTCTCATTTTCAAAAAATTGTTTTATGCTCAGCAACTGCTTTTACACAGTGGATATAAGACAAAAGGATTTTGAAATTTGACATGTTAGGACAAGAAATCGGTGAAATAATTACATTATATGGTAGATTTATTATCCCTCTTTCAGTTGACATACATGAAGACTCCAGATAAGTCACATTTTTGTGAAAAATGAGTTACTGCGCGGATGTTGTAAAGCACATCACTAAGATTTGTTAACCATAACAATAATTCAGAAAAACCATGTAAGTTCCACTAAAAAGAGAGTTTTTAAAAGAGTATACAGTGAAAAACTATAGCCTTCTAAACTTTAATTTGTTTTTCTCCCTTTGCAGAAAATGTGACATCTGGTTTTTCTACTGGGGTCTTCATATAAAAATATATCTCCAAATAGCCCAAAAGTGGAGACAGAGCAACAAAGAACTGAGTTCATGAAATGTTTCTGACTGCTGACAAATCTGCCAACTGACAATTAAGACAGCACATCAATATAAACCAATGAAAAATAATATGCTAAATAAATACACCCAACAGCTGCAAACAAACAGGGAAAAGTGTGAAGGTGCAATAGTTTTATTAGGCAATTTTGAACAATCTATAAATACTAAAGAACGGCAGACAAAGTTTTTGGGTGCGCTCTATAACTTTTTAAAATGGTGTGAGGAAACTTGCTCGCAATTTCTTGGCCAATGTCAGCATTTGTAAACTTTGATTTTCATAAAAAACAACAGCCAGAATGAGTTTTGTAAACCCAAAAATTGTAAACAAATACACTGAATATAGATTGTCATACTGTAAACTTATGTCCTCCGGCGAGAGGTTACCGTGACCACGCGTTGCACAGCTCTATAAATAACTACATGTAAATATAGATCCAAGCGGACTCAATGTCTGTCTTTGCAGGGCAAGGCCAAAGATGGCAGAGCAATAAAAGTGTGAGTCAGGCTCTGTCGGCCACAACACATGAGCTCGGGGTTCACTAGAGCTAACGCAATAACGACAGCTGATATAGTGCTCATATAGTGAAAAGGACTGATTATTTCTGTAGTTATGTAACACTGAACACAGCAATGACAGACTGTCAGGGAATGAAGCGTTACTGGTGATGATGAAGACGGTGAAGAGCAGATTTTTCCTATCAAACTCACAGTAATAATTTAACTTTGAACACAAGCAATCTCCAAATGTTGGTGGCTCCACTCAGGCTTCAAAATGATGAGGTGCAAACTGACAACAGATCTCCTAACTGACAAAGCACTTCCTGAAATCCTTCACCTAATTCCACCCTCTCCTCAAATATACATATAGGTTATTTGAAACAAGCCAATGGAAGGTGAGGGGATTGTACTGCCAAATACATATCAAGTTTGTCACACTTTCTGACCACAGATGTATTCATGACCAAGCCTAGCAGATTATAAAAAGTTCAATGTACAAACTGCAAGCTATTATTACTGCGGCTACGTCAATTTCTTTAGAGTTAGCATGAATGCCAGTGACTATAAAGAAAAGTTTTCATTATGAGTGGTCTAATGAAGGCGCAGTGTCAGACCAAAGACATCCAGGCCTATCTGATATGTATGCTGACAGGATGCATAAATTGCTTGAGTTTCATGCATCAATATTATTGAAAGAAAGAAAAAGAAAGAAAGTAAAAGGCAGAAAGAAAGAAAGATTGCAAGAAAGGATGAAAGATAGCAAGAATGAAAGAAAGCTAGCAAGAAAGAAAGCAATTTCAGCAAACTGATCCTCCCCTCAAAAGCGAGGTGCACTGACTTAGTACAACACTAAAATTTCAGCCGTGTCTGGCTCTATCTTTTATTTTGACCTTGAAGATGAAGTTCTCATTGCTGCTGTACAAAAAAGGCAGGGTCTTTGTGACATCTCTCTCTCTCGCTTTGGAACATTGAAATCAGCAAAGTATGAGTGATGAGTGTGGATAAAATCTTCTCTGATTTTTAGTGTGCAAGAAATGCGTGTTCTGCCGAACAAACAAGATGGCAGACAATGTACATCCTGGCGACATTTTTCGCCTCCCCGCGAGCCATACGAGCTCGCGTTGTAGCAGGCCCTACAGTTGAGTACATTAATGAAGACAACTGACCAGGTAAAGTTTTTTTTTCTTAAGCCTTTCAATCCAGAGAAAGTAGGATTATCTCGGCTTTTAGGAGCTGCTAATTTTTGGTGAGAAATTTTGTGACCAGGTAACCTTTGAAAGATTACACATTATAGGCCAGACTGGACACTGGCCAACAGATTTCAGATACAGACTGACCAATGCAATGTGGTAAAAATAAAATATTTAGTTTTGTAAACTCACCAAGATGTCTGCCTGACGATGAACTGTGTACTTCCACCACAGATTGGTCCAGCAACACAAACCAACTCTCACAGCGGCCTGGCTAGGGTGTCGAGTGTCAGATTTCTACAAGTAGTCGAATGTCGTCATAATCGGGATTTCCCAATCTTAGGCCTAAAGCGTAAACAAAGTGAACAACTCACGCACATTTGCGTGGAGCTTATTTATAATATAACTAAGTTTATAAATAAGTTTATAGACACTCAGACAGTGCACATACATACACACACACGCACAAAGCGAGAGAGGCGGGGAAAAAGAGAGGGAATGGGCGTGTGTGTGTGAGAGAGAGAGAATATTTTTGAATAATATTATGTTTTGGGGATTGAGTGGTTTTTTTTTTCTTTTCAAGTTTATTAATTTTTGGGCTTTTTAAAAATTTTATTCTCTAAATATGCATAGCTTTAGCTCAGTAAATTGGCCTATAGTGTGCTCTTAAACTTAAGAGGAAATAAAAATGTTTCTTCTATTATTAGATCTATTACTGGATCGCTAGAAAGATTGTACATGTACCTTCTTAAGTGCCCCATACACGCTCAAATTTGTTTGATGGTTTGATCAAATATGTTTGACACAAATTTTTTTGATCGTGTATTGGGCGTGTTTGATGGTAAAAAAAATTTGATGTCAAATATTTGACGGATCTGTTTTCAGTTGATATTTTTTGTCAAACCGTCAAACTATTTGATTGTGTGTGGGCTTCATCAAATTTATTTGTGCAAACATTATTTTTTCAGTTGCTGCCGGAAAGAAAAGATCTACTTTTTACATCATCATGGCGCCATCAAAGGAAGAAAGAAAAATTATTCTGGAGCTGACTGAAGTGTACCAGAGTTTGCCTGAACTATGGAAAGTTAAAAGTAAAGAATATAGTGACCGAGATAAAAAAAAAGAAGCTGCCTATGACGCTCTGCTGCTGAAATACAGGGAATGGTATGCAGATGCCATAAAAGAAGAAATGAAAAAGAAAATTAACTCAATGCGGATGAGTTTTCGGAGGGAGTTGAAATTGGAAGATTCTCAAAAGTCTGGGGCCGATGCAGATGATATCTACGTGCCTTCATTGTAGTTTTTTGATGCTCTTTTATTCCTGCGTAGTCAAAAAACACCGGCAAGGTCACAGAACACAATCCCAGAAGAAGAGACTCATGAGGTGAGTGAAATAGGCAATTAGTTTTACATGTATTTGTATCTATTTTTTACAGATCATGGGAGTAAAATTCAGTCAGCTAAAGCAAGCAAAAGCAAGCAACGTTTTTTTTTTTTGTCTCCCTTGAGTACATCCTCAAGTTCGAGTCTTTATTCAGACAAATGTCTACAATGGTTATTTATTAAATTTTTTTCTTTGTGTTTGCTGAGTCTCATAGGCAACACTGTAATACAGGGTGAATTTTATATAATTACTTCTGGATGTTACATACAATGACACAAATTTTGTGTCAGCATAACATCTGGAAGGGCATTGCAGGCTTCCAAAACCATAGCAGTCAAGTGATTTATATCGTTGATGGTTGCTGTGAATAAAATTCACTAACAGAAATGCTGTGAATAAATTTCATTAATAGAAACCGACCAAACAGCCATTTCATATTACTTCTGGGTGTTACAATAAAAAAGAACGGTTAATTGCCTCTGGACGTAACAATGACATAAATTTTTTGTCACTGTAATGTCAGGAAGGCTTATATGCTTCCACCCCCTTGATAGTCAAGTAATTCATAAAGTAAACTGTTTGCAAGACTCAAACTTAATTAAATCTCAGGTTGCACAAATAAAATTCAAATTAAAAGACATTAAACATGCTACAATGTCTCTTATTACTTCCCGATGTTACAATGACAGAAATAAGAATACTTCCAGACGTTACAATGACAAATTTGTGTCACAGTAGCGTCTGGAAGAGAAATATGCCTCCATCGCCTTAATAGTCAAGTGATTGAATGCAGACATATTCTTAGCCACAAAAAAATGCTAATCATTTGTGTCATTGACAAGACCAGAAGACCAGCTGACACCAAAATTTTCTAAAATAATTCACAGCCCTGTCAAGAAGTTATCTTCTGTCCTTTATTTCCCTTAAATATAGAGCATACTCCCTGGGAATAAATGGTTTTCAGGACAAAATTCATTAATTTTATAAATGGTCTGGATGTGACGTTTTTGGAACAACCTTTTGAGAATGGGTCACATAAGAGACTGCACCTCCAAATTAAACATCCGTCTGCGATGGGACATGTCACTCCTCGTGAGTGAGGGGCCAGAGCCATAAAAACTCTGAAAAAAATTCCGGGCTCAAAGAGGATTTGAACCCAGGACCTCCCGCTCCTGAGAAGAGTGTATTGTTTTCTTACCTTTATGTACGACTGCAAACACTTATTCAGGGCACTGCACGTAATAAACACGACATTATACAACCAAGATAGGCCTGTTAGATAGTACCCTCATACACTGGAATTATAGGAAACGAATTGGCAGAAAGACCACACACAATACATGTACTATTGAAATAGATGTAGGTTAGGGGAGGTAAAGAGTTTGATTAATCGTAAAATAATTCAGTCAAGTTTGGCAGGGAACGTAGGAGGGAAGTGAAAAAGTTAGAAGCAATGCATTAAGAGTTCTATCCGTCGGGTAGTACAAACCACAACTGAATCTAACTTGAAAATTCTTTTTAATAAAAAAAAATTTGTCCGCGGCATCTATGAGCTCCCAGGCTGCCATCGGACCTTATCAAGTGCATGACATGTCAACTACTTAACATGGTCGTGCACATTTTAATACAGTGTCCGAAATACAGTGAGGCAAGAGAATCTCTAAAAAGAGAATTTTTGAAGTACAATGTAATAAGAGTTCTGAGGGAAGACTGCCTCCCAGCCTAAAAAGGGCCAGAGGCTGACTTCTAAACATAACAAAGATAGTCCACTAGTTAGGCATATCTGCTCAGGGGGGGAGGCGTGGTGGCTGATACAAGTTACTGGGGGAGTTGTGTCTTCCCGTAAGTAGTCAAGCGAGCATATGACATACCTGAGTAGGGGAGAGATTCTTTCCCAAGGTTATTTGTACTTATATGGTATGAAAGAGGAACTTTACAAAATAGGACCCGGCGAGAGCAATGGCAGGCCAGGAGTTTTGTTTAAACTCAATTTATTGCATCGACATACCACATTGTCTTGTTGTGTAGTCTGGGCTTGAAGTGGAACATCAGAGTGCTGTGCCGGGGGGGGAGGGGGGGGGGGGCATGCTCTCTTCCCACGGGATACCTGTAAGACCCAATCAGAACCCACCCAAATGAAAATATTCGGAGATCCTACATGTCTTGGGGGAGGAAAGCTATTGTCATGTTGTCTGTAATGATAAAGAAGCAAACAACATCGAATGTTATTTTTTCTATGATCCAGAGGAAGCTGACTTTGCCCTTGCTCTCTGGTGCCACAATATATTTCAGGAGTGCAGAGACTGATGTCTGCTGTATAAATTTTATTTATGCAAGTGGGAAAGGGCAGGACTATCCGTAAGACCCAATCAGAACCCACCCAAAGGAAAATATTCGGAGATCCTGCATGTATTGTCCATATGTATTTTCTGTTTATTTTCTGAGCCTGCAGTTGCGTACCAGACCTAGTCATGGCTTGGCATGGATCACCCTACAAGCATCATTTGCCGGGCGATAGTTGGGAATGAATGTGTGTGTGCCTGAGCCATGAAATACGTGGCGACGGGGAGGAAAGCTATTGTCACGTTGTCTGTAATGATAAAAAAGCAAACAACACCAAGTATTATTTTTTCTATGATTCAGAGGAAGCTGACTTTGCCCTAGCTCTCTGGTGCCACAATATATTTCAGGAGTGCAGAGACTGATATCTGCTGTATATATATTTTATTTCTCATGATAATAACTTAATACACCATTTGCAAGAAATGACCCTGTGGTTTCATCAATCTCTCCATACCATAAGGAGAAAATACAAAACTACTGCTCTTGTTGAACTTGAAGGAAGGTTGCTGGAGCAGTGTGAGCAACTATGTCAATGTTCTACAGAACTGGCAACAGGGTGGTGGAGCATGTGGTCGCCATCTTGAACGAAGAGTTAGCAAAACACAGGAAGAGATGTAAAAAAGGACACTGCGGATGATGAACTTGACGAACTGCTGTCACTCAGATAAAACAGGAGGAGTTGGGTACCAGAAAGTGACTGAATTACTGCAGGAAGAGTATAAAGGAATTTATAAAAGGCTGGAAGAGATTCCCAAAGACGCCAAACTGTTGAGACAACAGACTGTTGTCTCAATCTAAAAGTGTGAGATCTCACAATGATTGTAAACTTGTGGCAGAACATGCGAATGATGTGGCTGAAGCATTTGCTGGATGAGAATCTCACTTTACCACCGCCCAAAGATTTCAACGAAAGTCGTTATATTCAACTGTCATTGTGTCACCTGGCTGCAGCAAGAAGATCACCATAGGGGAGCCACTGAAAGGACGATTGAACATTTTGGACAGTTCAGCCAATTACAATGTACCTTACATCACCCCAACTTGTCCTGGCTCTAGTGGTGCACGGGTTTTTGTTCTTGGGGAGTCTACTTATAGAGAACCTATTTATAAACCCCGGGCCCCCACAATGAGATATGGATCAAGATTGGTGGAGATCATGGAAAAAACAGTTTTAAAGCAGCTTTGAGTATTTGCAATCTTGCAGGATCAAACTCAAAACAAAATACTCTCATTGCAATGGCCAAAGTTCCAGGCAGAACTGAAAACACAGAGATAATTATGGCAGATTTAAAACCCCAGCCCAGATTGATCAATTGAAAACATTGAAATGGAAAGAAAAGGCCATTAAAATGTTTGCTTTTGGAGACTGCTGGTTTCTATGTAAGATCTATGGTATATCAGGACCCTCAGGTGTTCACCCATGTTTGTGAAAATAAGAAACAAATACAACAAGAACCACAAGGTGCCCCGTAATATAGAAATTTGCAGTCTCTTGATGACAACTACGCTTGTTTTGTACAAAGCGGTGCTGATGTTAAAAATGCCAAGCACTTTCACAACATCTTATATCCTGCCATGCTGAACATAGATTTAAGCCTTGTTGCTCCACGTTATTTGCACATATTACTGGGAATTATCACATACATGTAAATACTTGGTACAGGAAGCCAACTGTTTTGATGAAAAATTCTCTGAAGAAAGAGCAAAATTATCAGATGCCAGAGATCTGTACGAAAAACACGGCCAGCGTTGGGAGGAAACAGTTCATCTGAAGAAGGAAAAGATGTTTCTGAAACCCTGCATTATTTTGAGTGATGATAAAACAAGCCAAAAAGACATTAGGTTATGGCAAAAGGTGGGTGAAAAACAATTTTCCGAAGATACCAATCTTCACAGGCGAGCCAGGATTCAAAGTTGATCTCGGTGAGGATCCTGATGTTTATGACATCTATAATTTATATATAAACTGATTGTCTCCGATGACCTGATTACCAGCTGGAAAGAGGAAACTTAACGGATATGCCAGGTCAGCAACTGAAGAAAAGAAGAGAACCACAGAAAGGCTGTCTCCTCGAAGTGAATTTATAACATGGAAGCCCGTCCCAATCAGCGAGATGAAAGAATTTATCGCTGTTTGCCTGCATATGGGTCTAAACCTACTCTCGCAGATTATTGGTCTACTGACCCAACAATACATACATCTTTCTGTGGAAAATTGATGACACGGGATCGCTTTTTTTCCAGATATTAAGCTTTTTCCACATTTCAAATAACACATTTGTTCCCTTCGGCGAAGACAACCATGACCCAGTTCACAAGATCCGCCCATTCCTTGACCATCTTATCACCACATTTCAGTCTATACACACCAAGAAGGAACATATGCATCGATGAGGCAATGTGTCCCTTCAAGGGTAGGAATAAATTTGAAGTCTATATGAGGGACAAACCTACAAAGTGGGGATTCAAGCTTTATCAATTTGTAAAAGTGGGACTAGTTACGTTTACAGATTTGAAATGTATTGTGCAGACAAACGGTTTAGCAACAAACCAACAAATGTTGTTATGCGCCTTATGGACGGTTTGTTGGACAAAGGGTATAAGCTATATATTGATAATTATTACTGCTACCCAGATTTAGTCAAGAAACTTCTCAGAAGGAATACAGTGAGCTGTGTTTGGGTATGCCAAAGGAATTGTTTGTCGGCAGACAAAGGAAAGGTGAGATGGATTACTGAAGACAGGGGCAGATGGTTGTTGTGCGTTGGACCGACAAGATGGAAGTTACAAACTTGTCTACAATGAATCTTCCGCAACTAGAGCTGACCCAGGGCAGATTTGAGGAAAAGGAAAAAAACCATTGGGAGTTATAGACTATGTCCAGAACATGAGCGGAGTTGATCACAATGATCAATTCGTTTCATATTTCCCCATGCATCAGAAATCAATCAAATGGTGAAAAAAAAACATTCTTCCACCTCCTCTCAATGTGCTCTGTTCAAACATCTATCTTGCTAAATATGTACAGACAAACCAGGGGTCTGAAAATGTTCCAGCTAGACAGAAATGTCAAAGCGATCATTACAGGCCTCACTGATGTTGTTAAACCTCCAGGCGCATCTGGTGACGGACCTCCTACAACACTTCAACTACTCTCAGAAAGACATTTTCCATACTGTATGTCTGGTGGTTCAGTAAAGCAGGCTAGATGAAACTGCAAAGTTTGTTATGACAGAGCCATCAAGTTGGGCCAGACTGTTGCTGCCCTGAAGAGTAAACGTCAAACAACATATTTCATGTGCTCCACATGCAAGGTTGCTCTTTGCCCTGGTCCCTGCTTTGAGGCATACCACACCCTCAAGCATTATGCAGCTGTAGCCCAGTAGCTTTTGATATGATTTTGATTGTAAATATTTTATATCTGCTCAGACATAAGTTTGTGTTCTTTCACCACTGGATTATTGCATCATATTATGACTGTGTTGAGAACTCAGAGGACAAAATCATTGTTTCTTTTTATTGGATTACCTGCTACTTTGCTTTGTACACTTCAGATAAGCTGTATTTCAAAGGATATGATATATAAGTGAGTAAATGAGGACTTGAAAATCAAAACGGCCTAAGTCCTGATTCAGCATTTTTTTAGTTAGTATAATATTCGCATACCTGGTATCAAGTACTACATTCTCATTTTAAATGGTGAAAATCAAATGGGTCTAAGTAGGTTTAAAACTAAGGTGAAATGCCAGGATTCCTTCCAACAAACTTCCTTCATAAAAGCAAGATGGCAGAGGAAACACACGCAGAGCTTGATGTGAGCTTTACACTCATCGGTGAAAGTGCTAACGGGATGAAAAAACCCCTAACTAAACGACACCAGAGGTGAGAGAAAATGTAAATATCACTGATTCTCTACCTATATTAAATCTACTGAAAAAACTTTTTTTGTGGTCTCTTCATTGCTTCATTGTCGTTTCAGATTTATGACAATCAAAAAGGTCTAAGTTGGGAACATTGGGTATGGGGTCATCAGTTAGCATGAACGTTCGATTCCATTGTATGCAATTCTTATTAATATAGTGTTTGCTAGCTCTTATTATTATCAAGTCTATTCATTGCATTTGATTTATTATTATGTTTCTATTCTTTTGCTGGTTTTCTGGACAAGACTTAATTATTATGAAAAATATAATATAGAAATCTAGTTCTAGATGTACATCTAATCAAGAATTAGGATAGATCTAGTTATATATTTTGCATAGTCATCTTCATCTCCTTTACCATTACAATTTTACAATGCTGCATATCTAGATCTAGTAATCTGAATGGATCAATATATTATGCTAATAAAACAATAGGCCTACACCTTGGGAAACCTTGACATTTTTGGTACGGTTGAAATGTGATGAATAATGATTATTAATGATGATAAGGAATAGATCTCATAGTTTTTTACTTCAATGACTTGTTAATGATGACAAAGAATAGATCAAGTAGTACTTTACTTTTCAGCTAAGTTGAGTACATTTAGACTGAGTTCCCACTGGGCCTTCAGGCCAATAGAGCGGAAGCCTTTTCTGGTTTTGGAGCATTAAGCGGTAGAGGTCATGCAAGACCACCCCCTGAAAAGGACTTTTTGTCTATGGCGGGCTTTACTCCCAGCTTTCATTGATACCTATTTACACCTGGGTCCAGTGAGGGAAGTTGAGTAAAGTACTTTTCCTTGCCAATAACTTGTGGAGATACCGACTGGCCATGCTGGTTTCAATCGCCCACAAACTGTGTTCATGGTCAAACTCGCCTGACTCAACTTGTAAGCTGCAATAATCACTAGGCTTCTAATGTCCCCATATGATGACTCATGTCATATCTGTGATGATTTAGCTACTAGATTAGCCTTAGTTATTTCTAATTTGTTACACACAGCATTATCAACAATTTTAGATATTGCAGACAACTGCCCCTGCCTATCATATGCCATCATCCACGAAAGGAAATCTATGCCTGTAATAGCCTTTCAGCCCAGGCACAACAAGACTTTAACAAGGTGTACTTTGCCCTGAACACAAAGCAGGATCGGAGTTGTTTCTTGCTGAAACACATGACAGTTGAGAAAAGAAATCTCAGTCACCCATTAAAAGATCAAAAGTGTGTAGGAGGGAAGGAGCAGAGACAAGTATTTTGTTCCTGATCAAGATGCTTTGCCCTTACGTATCTGCAAAGAAACCTTTTTAAGGCTACTGGGTGGATTTGCATGGAAAATAGTTGAAAACATTTCCAAGAAATATATTGCAGATAGCCATTGAATAAAAGAGAGAAGAGGAGGTGATAGAAAGTCAGTGAAATTTGCTGAAAAAAAGAAACTGATTCATGCCTTCATAAAATCACTGAAGGCTAGAGAGAGTCACTATGGCCGATCAAAATCAAAGCATCTGTACCTGCCCAGTGAATTACAGAGCATCAAAGATGTGTGGAGATTTTTCCTGAAGAAACATACCCTGTCAGAGAAGAAAGTAAACTACCGTTACTTCTACAATATTTTTAAAAAAGATTTCAACATTGGCTTTGGATCACTGGAAACGGATTCTTGTAGCTTCTGTGAGAGTTATGTTTATAAACTGAAGACAGAGAAAGATCCAATTCAAAGAAATGAGCTCATGGCAGAAAAAACAATCCATAAAAAGAGATCCTCAGTTTTTTATGAGTTTGTCTCGGAGTTCAGAGACTGTCTTCGAACATACTGCTTCGATCACCAACAAAATCTTGTCATACCAAAAGTCCCTGACCAGCAAGCTTATTATAGTAGGCAACTGTACACTTACAATTTTTCTATTGTTCGAAATCGTGAGGACAAAAAACTTACCAAGGACAATTGCTTTATTTACACTTGAAAGGAGTGTGATTTTCGGAAGGACAGCTCCATCTGTTGCAGTGCTATCCATGATATTCTGACAAAGAACACTTTCGATGGGATTGATACCTTGCGTTTGTGTTCTGACGCATGTGGCGGACAGAACAAAAATCTCAACCCTGTTGTTCCTGCTGCACAATGGCTCCAAAATTATTCTCCCAAAAACGTAACCAGTGTTGAACTGGTTTTTCCTGTAAGAGGCCATTCATTCCTGCCTTGTGATAGGTTATTTGGTCAGGTTCTCTCCAAAGGAGTAATATGACATTTTTCAACAATTTGGACAGGTCAGAGTGGCAGATATGGACTGGAAAGTCTTTGATTTCAAGTCATGTGCTGAGGCTATCCTGAAAAAGCCCTTGCCAATTAAAATTCAGGACAATAACCAGTTTTATTTCAGGCGGGGTGGCAAGCTCGGAACATCCATTCTTGTTTCAGGCAAACAATTTTACAGAACCAGACTGAATCTGTGTGTGAAAATTGTTAAACAGGGAAAAACATTCTCCGTTAACTCTGTCTCCACAAGGCCGCATGCTGCGCCAAGTTTACAAGTCACTTTTACGGTAAGGCCGCACACTGCGCCAGCCTCGATATGTTTAAAAATCCATGATTTATTCTCATCCACGTTTTCTATTACTTCCGTTAGTACCACTCTTTTGTGTCAGAGTTATTCATAGTGTAAATGGTGGTTTTGACTGTTCTTATTTGTGGAATTATTGATGTTTTATGATGAATCCAGTTCCGTCAACAAGTGGGACATGCACCCAGCGGCTATCAGCTGATCGGGCAGGCGAAATTATTGTCTTTGCCTTCTAATGACAGCAGTTCGTCATTTTCGTCTGATAGTGATTCAGAGACATTTTATGCACCTGCTCCCGATATCTCGGACAGTGAATCTAGATCTATGAGTAATAGTGACGATGACAGTGATCTACCAACAAGAGCAAAACGCAGAAAGGTTGGGGGAAGTAAAGGAAAAGGTAAAATGCCTAGAACTGGAGTTCAGGCTCCAGATGTTGGGGAAACTGATGATGAAGAATGGAAAGAAATTGAAGAAGGTGGAACCAAAAACAGTTTCAGATTTGCACGTCCTCTGATGCATCCTTCAGGTTTGAATGCTGCACTTGATGCTAATTCATCTGTACTTGATTGTTTGCGGGATTTTCTTACAGACATTATTGATGAACTGATATCAAAATAAATGACTATGCACAACACCGTTGTAATAAATTCAGACAAAAAAATGGCAACAATTCCGGCAAGCGGTCATCTTTTTCGAGCTTTCAGCAGCTCACTCAAGGGGAATTCTACAAATTCTTGGCCACTGTCACTAGTATAGGAATAGGTAAACGACCAAAAATTTGAGACTTCTGGGCACGTGAAACTCCAGAACTATACACCCCATGGTACCATGAAATGTTTCAGCATGAGTGCTTTAAGACCCTGTTTCACTCAATGCTTCATGCCTCTGGGGTAAGTGCAGTAAACAAGGAAAAGATCGAGCCTTTTGTCAACTCTCTTCTTGAAAGATTTCAGCTGGCCTTTTATCCTTATGAAAATCTTAGTCTGGATGAAATGATTGTTGGCTGGAAAGGGCGATGGCGATACAAACAGTTCAATCCCAACAAACAAAAAAATATCACATAAAATTTTGGATTATGTGATGCTGCAACAGGGTATGTATGGAATCTTCTCCTGTATTTTGGTGGTGAGACATCATACATTGATAACAATGAAGTGGCTGGTCACGCAGTGAAAGTGTTTAAAACTCTGCTTGCTCCGACCATTAAAGGCCATCATATTTTTGATGACAGAATGTACACTAGTAGGGAGCTTTTGAACATGCTGCTAGATTCCCAATACAATTACATAGGAACACTAAATGTCTGCCATTGTGGATTTCCTCCACAAATGAAAACTGCGCGGCTGGCACACCTGGAGAAAAGGTGGTACATGAATAACAACAGCACAATCCTATGTGTTAGTTTTAGAGACACTGCTAAGAAACCTGTGCATCTTGTCTCCACAAATGCAACCGTGTTCACAACCATTGTCAAAGACATGGAGAAGCCAACTATTATAATAGCATACAATAAAAACATGAACGGTTGCGACAGAGCTGACCAGATGGTTGGATATTACGGCATATTCAATAGGAAAGCAAAGAAATGGTGGCGCAAAGTATTCTTTTGGATTTTAGAAGTAGCCACTGTAAATGCCCATATTCTATACACTCTGGCACACGAATGAAGTGGACAAAAGAATGTGAATCTTCTCAAGTTCAAACGTCAGCTCATCCGTCAGTTCAGCGAAGCTGCCGCCCATGCTTTGCCAGCTCCCTATGGATTAGGCCTGTGCATGACCGGTCATGAAAACCGGTTATATCGGTCATAGACATTGTCGATCATCGATTATGATGACCAAAGATCGGTCACGTTGACGGTCATGATAGACCATGAAGTGAACGCCTTCATCAGCTAGCTACCCCGGTGTTTTCATCTCGGGAAAACTCTGTCCATCAGCGACACGTGATTCGTCTCAATGTCATCCTTCTCATACCCCTCCCCCTGTGTATGATATTTTTTTTTACTTATTAAAGGGGGGGTGAGGGATGGGAGAAGGGAAAACTGCGCTGAATTTTACTCAGTATTTAATCCTAGCAGTGCCAAAAGGGCAATCTGCCGAGGTGTCACTTATAGTACTTTGCATGTGAATTACGTTTTAGATAGCTGTAATACAGTAGGAGTAAGAGGAAATTCGTTTCATACATGTACTGCCATTTGTGTTTACCCTGTCATTTCTTGAACACAAATCAATATCATTGTGATAATATTGCATTCTGGCTGTTTCTTGTGATTCTTTCAGGGTTAAAAACCATTTAGAATGATAGACTTCGAGGCACCGGGTGCACCGCTTTGAATTTCCTCCTCTGCCACCATCCCACCTCCATGCAAACGTTTGACACATGGTATGTTGTTACAAAATGCTAACTTGTGAAGTGATCGTTATTATTTGTGATTTAATTGAAATTTTAATTTACGAACATAATATGGTAACATCTGGTATCAAACTGCACTAGAATTCGAAGCCCGATCTATCTGCAAGGTCAGATTTGTGAAATATTGAGTTTCGCACCCCACGTTTTTCTTAATCTGAGTCCCCGGTCAAGGGTCAAGAGAGCGAAACTCAGACTGTGTGGATGGCGGCTTTTTTGTTTCTGGTCGCAATAGACTAAGGTCAAGGCCATAACCATAATTGATGTGACGTCACAAATGACAAAAGAGGAAAATAACCAATATAATAATCGACGATCGACGGTCATGGAGTTGATTGACCGGTTAACCGTCAGTCACGAACACTGTCGGTCATGCACAGGCCTACCAAGGACCTGTTGCTGCTGCCATCCCTGATGCACCAAGGCGACCAGACAGACCAAGAACCGACAATCGAAAGATTCAATGGCATGGCACATCTTATAGACTATTCCCCACGAGACGTCAACTGTGTCCTTTGCAGTACCCTGACAGCACGAAAGCATACACATTTCTTCTGAAGGAGTTGCTCAAATGCACCCCATCTTCACCCAAAGGACTGTTTTAGGCAGAATCACACCCCCTTAAGAGTTAGCAATTCATTGACACATTTGTGAATAGTGTACATAGTGTTTTATAGTTATTTGTCATTATGCCCCTTTGTTGTTGTGAAGCTCCTGAAAATTTTTAAAAATTCATAAAATATTACTGATTCAACCAAATGCCTTGAAACTTGCTGGTGACTGAGAATTGGATATATCACATTGCTATTGGAGATAACATTTGTGTACTGAAAATACTAAGGTAAGTGAAAAATTCTTTTTGGAATTTTTTACAATTTACAAATCATGTTCCAGTTCTGACACTCAACAAGATTACATAATCCATATTTCACTTACATACCTAAATATTTGAATTCTTCATTCAATTTCCAACAGTTTGGTATATAACACTTGGGTATTGTAAGAAAAAATCCTCCTTTAAAACAGTTATAAATTGTCTATGGTATCTCAAAGTACAAGTAAAAAAAATTATGTCAAAAGTGGAAAAAAAAACCTCCAGAGACAAAGAGACAAACCTACCAAAATCCCACGGGGTATTGCTATCAATGCCTTAAAAAAGAAAGATATTGTTAATTTAATGACTGCGCACTGTGGTCTTAACTGGATGGAACATGAAGAATTCAAATTTTTAGCTGATTTCATCTCTGACATTTCAGAATGTGGTGTTTCAGAAAATGCTGAAGGAGAAGAGTGTAGCTGTCTTGATATTGACGATGCTTTGATGAGTGTTTAAATTCTGATGTTTGATTATCATTATGTTGTAAAAGTGAGAGTAAGAGTAATTTTGATCTTAATGCACATAAAATTGTGTGTAAGAGTATGGATGTTTCTTTGGACAATTATTAAAATGCTCACATAATGATGTAATCACTCTTAAAAAAAAACAAACAAAAGAAACAGTTAATAAATTAACCTTTAAGATTTTCCTCTCATGTCTCATTCTAGCCTATATTTTCCAAAAAATACTAGTTGAATATCAAAGCAGCCTAAGTCCAGTGTAAATCATATGGTGCTAAGTCAGCCGATGAATATCAAAGGGGACTAAAATACACATCATCCTGACTTATGATTTTTGTAAACTTTTTGTCAATTCATTAGAAGCCCAAATTTTATTTTTATGTGGCTAGAAAAATGTCCTGGATAAAATGATCACTTCCTAATTTGTTTTTCTCATTTTTCTCAAAAGTGGTATTTCTTGATTTAGGCCACTTTGATTTAAGCCCAAATTATGAGATTCATGCTTATAATTGCCATGAAATAAAATTGTATATATTAATCAACATATTGCCAGTTGAAAGAATATAAATTATGTGGATATTTGTTCTGTTTGTGTAAAACAACCATCAAACTGACCGACCCTTCTGGTTATGAACATACCGACATGATTCAATGCTGTGGCAGATCTCTAGGCCGAGTCCAGGTTGATAGAACATGATAAATTGAATGTTTCCAAAGCTTAAACATATTTAAAAAGTATACTGAATGTTACAACACACATTCAACTTACCCAACAAAGCATCCATATTGCTTTGAAATCAGCTGAGCACTCTGAAATCAGCTGAGCACTCTGAAACCGACAAGCCTAGCTCAGGTCCAACCAGCCGTGCAGCATACATCCTGACTGCCTTAGACATTGGTTTGCTGACATCGTTTTTCGAGATGGTCCGGGCAGACACGCAGGACTTACGCCGGTGAAAGTTTTGCATCTCTGTGAGAATTTTGATTTCTCTTTATTTTGATATGAGATGGCCCATATATTTTCAATAATAGGCAAGGTATTAACTTAGAAATCTTTCCATCAACCTAATGACTCTAATATAACACATAAATAGGCCATTTTTTGTACGACAATAAAGGGTATTCAATTCTGCATCTACTGGCATCAATCGCGTGCCTGCGCGTTGCCCTGCATGCCTGCGCAAGCCGAAAGAGGAGAAGAGGGGTGTTGCAGTGGGCACCAGCTAGGCTTAAATTAATGAAAAAGCGACTTTTTCCTCGAAACGATAAAACCTTTTTTTTTCACAAAACACGAAACCAACTTATTTCAAAAGTGCAAAGTCATATAATTTTTATTATGATTTTTACCATTTCAGTAATCTCATTTGTCAGTTCAAAAGCATCAATTTTTCATTTCTCGCCACTGAGGAGGGTCAAGCGAGGCGAGTTTGGGGTACCTAATTTTAGATTAAAAAGCCCTTATGTTTTCACACTTAAAAAAATCAGAGAAAAAGCTTAAAAAATGGCAGGGGCAGGGGAGCATTCTAGCTGCTCCCATCCCACTGAAAAAGAATATGGAAATAGAGCAACACAGAACTGAACACAGATAATTCAACATGTCTCTATCAGCAGTCACCTGGCATTTTAGAAGAACTAACACTGTCATCCAGTCTGTAATAAAATTACTTTCCACACAAAAAAGAAATGCATACTAACTGTATGGCACTGAAGGAATGATCTCGATCGATACAGCAGTCCTGTGTGCTCAGGTCACGCAAAACATCTGACTGTCAATTCAACGTTGATTAGCTCTGGGCATAGAACATTCTAGACCAAACACATCACCCAATAACTGCCTTGTTGGCAAAAGTGAGATGGTCAGTGCGGCACACAAAACAGAGGGCTAGATCTACACTGATAGATATTTAAATACAGAATATTGATTATGTTGGAGGATGGCTAGTAATATTCGGTTGACCAAGATACCCAAATTTCAAGAGGGGTATCGGAATGAAAAAATAAAGCGAGAAAGACTTAAAAAATCAGAAATACGAGTTTTACTTAGCCAGAAGGTCTGAAGCTTTAGCCTGTGTCTTATGGCATTAAATAGTGCCTCTGTTGGGCTTTTGACTACTGGGGTTGGAATTCCATTAATTATAGCTATCACTGCTCTGAGAATCATTACAGGATTTGAAACTATGTGTATCACCTGGTAAGATCTAAACTGGAGAAAAAGGTCGACGGCACACCCAAATTAAAACCCAAGCTGAAGCCATAAATGGTGGACGGATTATTGTCCAAATCGCTAACTAATGGAGTTTATCAGACAGTGAATACCAAATTATGAATTAAAAAATGATTATGTAGACGCTCGAAAGACAGAAAAAACATAAGGTTTTATAATGTTAATTCGGATCAATAACAAGATTAGACTGTCAGGCCATGTTATCTAGACCAAAGAACGCCGCATACATGTCTGTACTCAGTACAGTGACCCAAATTCAATGAAACGTTATCGATCGTAAACAACACAAGTATATGAAGTGCAAGACATGCGCAGGGAAATTTTTTTTTTTTGGACACATGTTCTCAAAAGACAAAATCAAAGCTTCAAAAAAAAAAAAAAGTCCAATTCCCCCTCCCCCCCTTTCTGCTGATTTCCATACATGACCTTGAATATGAGTGCAAGAAATGCTGAAAGTTGCCCCATCCTGAAGCACCATATCGGACAATCGAAGTCAGCACTGCTAGTGTGAAGCCAAGAAGACCATGTGTTATTTTTTTTATGACAATGACAAAAATAAAGCAAGACAATGGGGTAGCGAGTAACAAACTATGCCAACATGAGCTGTCACACCACAGACATAGATTTTGCTCGTCAACTGAAAGATTTTCTGGCCAAATCCTGAAGCACCATATCGGACAATCGAAGTCAGCACTGCTAGTGTGAAGCCGAGAAGACCACGTGTTATTGTTTTTATGATGATGATGACAAAGATAAAGCAAGACAATGGGGTAGTGAGTAACAAACTATGCCAACATGAGCTGTCCCTCCACAGATATGGAATTAGCTCATCAATTGAAAGATTTTCTGGCCCCATCCTGGAGCACCATATCGGACAATCGAAGTCAGCACTACTAGTCTGAATGTAAGAAAACCACAGCCTATTTTTTCTATGACAATGAGAAAAATAAAGCAAGACAATTGGGTAGTGAGTACGTAAGACTATGCCAACATGAGCTATCACCCCACAGATATGAAATTAGCTCATCACCTGAAAGATTTTCTGGCTCGGGTTGAAATTCTTGACAAACCCTGATACAACTGATCCAAAGGATGACTTGGTTATTATTGTAATTTATCTCATCCTCATGGCCAGAAGAAACAAGTAACTATTGGTGACTGGATAGTGCACAACATGTGAGTTTGAAGAAATCAAAGACTTCATTTTTTGGGGGGAGGAGGGAGCATAAAATGGCCAATAACTAAAAATTGTGATGTGATAGGAATAAACAGTTTTCAGATTTGAAATCAATGTACCAGAAAACTTAACGTAAGCATATTGGTTGCCCAGAGGCAAAATCTTTGTTGACTGTTATAATTTATGTTACATGTCATAACAGAAACTTCTTCGCTCATGACTGACTTGCACAGAATGGTTGCCAGGTCTCTATTGCTTCAATGATTGTGCATACTGCTCAAACATATGCGAGTAGTGTCTGTGTGTACGTGCACAAGTTATGTTTTACATATATAAGGATGTATTTTTATATATGGTGTGCACGGTTTATGCCTAAAATATGTGTATTGCTAATTATTAAGAAACACAGACCATGACCCAAATTAAAAATCTATTCTAGGGTAGTTATTTCCAGAGTTCAGTCTTCAAATGCCGAGCCACAGAGCCCAGCAATATAGAAGAAACTGTATAAAAACGTTGAGAAAAAACAAACTCGATAGCAATATACAAATGTCTCGCGGCCATCGAAATGAGACGTAAGTCGCTGGGCTAGAATGGAGAAATCGGGCTTTGAATGTGATGAGGGGGGGGGGGGGGGTGGTGGTGGTTTCAGACACCGGATTTTCTTTATTTCAGAAACCAAAAGTGCATTCCTTTCTGAACAAGAAAATTTTTGTTCTTACCCTTGATTTGAAATATTTCTTCATTAAAATCAAGTTTTTGTGAGGCAAGTATGTAGATTTATGCATTCGACCGTTCATTTAAACTCGATTCTCTCAGAATTTCGGTCATTCTGGGGGTTCCTCCTTGTCTCTTTAAACTGCAACATCTCTGGCTAGAATGAAGCTAGCTCAGAACTTTCTTCATGACCTGAAAGGGTATGAAATAAGCCTCCACATGATACCAAAAATTCCAGATGGTGAAAAATCAATATACGTCTCATTTTGACAGGCTGCAAGACAAATATACATGTATGTGTATTTTGTGGGCAGCAATAATTCGATGCATCAACACCGCATTTTGCAGGGGTTATGTGTTATACATAATGAAAGAAAAGACGTCCTCATATGTGTGTAAAGTTTATGCGATTCCCTCCTCTTTCTCCTTCTGACATAAATCAGTAAATAAAGCAGGGCTACGTCATTATACCATTAACCTTGGATGTTAATTTCTTTATTAAAAAAGCGCCATCAGTGTCATAAAGCAAAACACAGACATGGTGTATGTTATTAAAACTGGAAGATGAGCACAAATACTGCAGAAAGCAGATCGACATTTCACTACTGAAAAAAAAAATGACTGAAGTTGAACTTCATAAGTGCAAGAGCTCTATACAAAAAAAGGATGGGCTTATATAAAACTTACCCTCAAAGTTAGAAGTTTCAAGATTTCACAGTGTTGTAAAAAGAAAGCATAGCTAAATTATGTCATTTTGATTGGATGTTATCTCTTTTGATCTATCAGCATTAAGAAAATATTACCCCACAGGAATAACGAGCTATTCAAACTAGACGCTGACAACAGCAACATCAGTGATGTAACAAAAACGGATCTGTCTTATGTAAGGAAGCATAAATGTTATACTGCATGAACATGAACATCATACAGAAAGAATTGCTATTTGATGCCATGAAAAGTGAAAACTGCTGCCTTTAACAACATCACACCACAAGCAAAATAATAACAAGGGCGATATTGTGCCCTTCAGATTACAAATAGCGTTTTGAAAACCGCCAGAAGAATATCTTCTAAAATTTCAGTTACATCCAGTCCTCTATAGGTGTATCATTTGTTGCAATGAGATGCAGAGGCTGAAATCAAGAGACCTAGTCAGACCAATAGTTCAAGAGTTTTTTTTAGTTTTTTTTTTTAGTCACAGAAAATGCTCATAAACAAATAGTTCCTACCTACTGAGAGATTGGTAATGGTTTTGCTGTTCTATGGCACATACGTACCATACTAGACTTGAGGCGGGTCCTGAGGGAATGTTATCTATATCTCATCTGCAGTTCCGACAAGAGGCCAGATTTCATCAGACTTCCAGAGGCAGACGGAAAAAAAATCTGGTGAGACCAACAAGATAAGAGAAGCAAAGACAAAAACTGAGCGACAGATTTTCTAATCTACAGATCTGCAGTGTCGGGGACCTGTAATCAAAATTGTTAGTGCCTGGTCTACAATCAGACTTACACTTAAAAAGGTTTATTCCACCAAATGTATCCACATTTCAGCTGAGAAACATCTGAAGTCACAAAGATATTGAGCTGAGCCTGAAGTCAGCAACAGCCAGCCATTACTGAGCAAATGAAAACAGGTAGATGGCTCAGATCTGGAGTGTAGATTTTATCTTCATTTCAAGAAGAGATGCAAAAGCAGATGATAAACTCACACATCCATATTGGCAGCAAACGACAAGAAATAATGTACAAGAAGAAATAACAGCAAACGACCAGAAATCATATCCACTGAAACCAGACAGTAAATAAAGACTGCTAATCGTATCCATAGTGACAAATAAATAAGTTTATGGTCAGACAGACCTTGAATTACCATATGGAAACTTTACCATCTTAAATGAAATATCTCAAGTCTTGTACATAAAAAATCAGCAAAAGCCCCAGAAGAAAGTAGTATGTGCATATTGTAGTAGGCTAAATGTACATATGCCTAGATCGACAGGAAAATCTAGGCAGGAAAATATCTCTGATGTGCACTTTGATCGATAAGAGACTGGCTCTTTCAGACTTTCAAAGATGGACGACCAGGAAACGATCAGACCGACAGACAAAAAAGAAAACCTGTGGTCAGACAAACACCAGTAAGGAGGCAAAATCAGCTCACGGAACCCAATATTGCTGCCTGAGACTATACCATGGCGATATCAAGCCCAACAAAGGCCTCTCTAAAAAGGAGCCGAAAAAATAAAGTGAAAAAGAGGACTACAATAACAGTAGGTTTTTTTGTGTTGGGGGTTTAACGGCACATCAGCACAATCACGGCTATATTGTGCCGAACACAGTAATATATGTTTAAATGTCAAGAAGAAGAGAGGAAAGAGCGGGACAGAAGACAGGAGCAAGAAGAGAAAAGCCATATCATCCTGGAACTTTGAGAATGGCATTCCATGCGAAATATCCCACCAATGGCGGGCTTTTACCACCTGTAGAAAGAACCTGTTCATATACCCCCAGGGCCCCCACAAGGATACGTGGAGAAATATCACAACAAGGAAGGGCACCAAAAATATCTTGGACAATTTTCCTGATAAAAGTGGCTGTGAGTCATCAACAAGCAAGAAAACTGACAATGCCACCAAATCTCCAGGCCAAAAGTATTGTTAAGAAATACAGACCAGGACCCACATTAAAATATTCCTGTAAGATACGTTAACACATCAAGAAGAAGAGAGGAAAGAGAGTGGGACAGAAGATAGGAGCAAAGAGAGAGAGAGAAGATATGTCACTTCTAGGAATGTTGAGGATGACATTCCATATGTATCTATATATATATATATTTATCACCATTGTGAACCCACACAGACAAACATAAGACAATGATCTGAATCTATGTATAAATGACATATTTAATACAAAGCTATGTATGAGACAGAAGTCAAAATTTCAGTGGGAATGTGGGGTGGTGGGGGGGGCATACAATTATGCATGGGACATTTTCCTCATTCTGTAAAAAAAAAAAAAAATACATAAATAGAAAAAAAATCAGTTTATATTCTACCCGAATCTGTAGACAAATATATGTATTTAGCCAGGAATCAATGCTGGTAAGTTCTGATACCTAAAAGAAAACTGGTAGATGAATGGTTCTCTCCCAACAGAAAGGCAGACATCTACCCAAGTCTATCCAACATAAGGTCAAGAATTGTTTCTGTATTTTTTTTCAAAGGATAAATCAAAATATTGACAGTCTGCATAAGTTCTAATTTGATATCTGTAGCCAAAAAGAAGGAGAAAGACAGCACACGGGAATCCAATTGCCTGCCAAGGCTGAGATTATACTACGGCAGACATCAAGCCCAAGAGCAGCCCCTCTAAAAAACACCGGCCAAGAGTTAATGTAAAAAGAGAAGACTACACTAACAGTAAGAGACCAACAGTCAGAACTACACAGACAAGTAGTACAAAAACACCTACTAGAGTCACAGCTGCAATCTGCAAAGTCAGGTTGTTCAATTTTTATCGACAGATAACCGTTAATCCCCTCTGCTCAGATCTAAGGCAACGTGCAGACATATCACGTACTCAGTTTGCTTGTTAGCAGCGGGTAGAAAGAAACCCACAAACCAACATTTAAGACATTTGATGCTGTTTTTTGTTTTCATATTCGCCTGCTATAGATTTAACTTCAAGTTCACTTTTTTGTTCAATGAAAGGTATTTTTGTTATAAAAATAATTTTTTTAAAACCTTACAAATAATAATAATTTTTAAAAAAAGACATGACTCAAAGAAATCTATCCGAGATTTAGAACCTGACAACATTATGTCTACAATAGTTGGCAATTCTAAAATGGCCGCAAAAAAAAGCATTAAAAAAAATAAATTCACGCATTTGTTTCATAACAATAATATAATGCCTACACTTCACAAAAAATCTAACAAACAGACTTCAATGCCAGAGATCGCAAAAGTCGTTTTCAGTTGCAGAGCCAAGGAATATATTTTGTAGGAAGTAAGACTTGCATGTATCAAAACTGTTTCACATTCCTCAAACTCTGAATGTCAGCCAGCAGATAGGGACAATACAAAGCTGAGATATATAGCTAACATTTACATCATGTGTGTGATGAGCACTTACACTTCTCAGATCTTTAAGTACAATGTGGTGCCCAGCAATACAAGGTGAGGACTGGTGGTAGATTGTGCAATCCTACTTATTTGCATTCTAGGGCAGCCATCTCTGCCAAGCTCAAGCTGAGGCACATTCCAGCAGTACAAAGATAAAACTGTATAAAAGTGAGCAAAACCTAGAGATACATTTTATGGAAAACAAGTGGATGCATCAAAATGTTTTCACATGTCTCAAACTCTGAACATCAAACAGAACCAACAGTACAAAGTGGAGATGTATAGACCGTAAACTTTATATGTGGACGATGAGCGCTTATTTCAACTGCTCACATCTCGAGGGCTAGGTGATGTCCAGCAATACAAAGTAAGAACTGGTGGTAGATTATGCAATCCCAGTTGAGTTCTGCATTCTTGGGCAGCCTTGCAAAGTTCAGTCATCAAATGCCGAGCCACTACTCAGCAATACAAAGACGAAACTGTAAAAGTGAGCATAGCCTAGAGAAATATACAAATACATGTATTTTCTGAGCAGCAATAGCTGGATATATCAAAGCTGCACTTCATATTTCTCAAACTCTGAATGCCAAGCAAAACCCGACAATACAAAGTTGAGATGTATACAGTATAACATTTCAGGGATGATAAGCACTTACAATTTCTCACATCTCGAGAGCAAGGAGGATTGGTGGTAAATTATGCAATCTCAGTCCGACTTTCTATATTCTTGGACAGCCTCCTGTACAGTTCAGACTTCGAATGCCGAGCCATCGCTCAGCAATACAAAAAAGAACAAACTGCATAAATGTGAAAAATGCAGATATCATCTCACAAATTAACACCTCGAGAGCAGTGTGGTGCCCAGCAATACAAAGTAAGATTTCCAATACTTTCTGCGATCCCTAAGGTGTTTGTTTGTGTTGGGGTTTAATGGCACGATCGCGGCTATATTGAGTCAAACACGGTAAGATGCGTTTATATGTCAAGAAGAACAGAGGAAAGTGGGACAGAAGACACAAGTAAAGAGCCAGAGAGAAGAGATGTCATCCCTGGAACGTCAAGGATGACATTCCATGGGAGACATTCCACCGATGGGGGGGGGGGGGGGGGGCTTTCACCGCCTGCAGATGGAAGTAAAGAACCTACTTATATACCCCAAATCCCCACGGGGGGAACTCCAAAGGTGCACTAGGTCAGGAAAAAAAACAACATTTTGCTGCCTGTTCCCTGTATGTTTTACCAGTCTAATCATATGGCTGTACAACCACACTTTTGTCAAAGATGGCTTTCCATCTATGCTACACGTCACAACAAGATCCTCACCCGGACACAGAGTGCACAAACTCATTGCTCCTCAAAATCAAAACTTCCTATATAACTCGCGGCTTCCCATAACTTATGCTATACGTCATAACAGAATCATCTTCATTCTGGGCTGACTTGGAACAGGATGGTTGCCAAGTGTTCACTGCTTCAATGCCTGTGCAACGTGCTCAAACTTATGTGAGTATGTTGTATGTATGTGCAGTAATGTGAAGACGTGTTTTGTGTGTGTGTATGTGTTTTTATATATTATTGTATATGTTCAAAGTTGATGTACATGTTTGTGCACTGCTGTATTGTATTGCATTGTTAAGAAATACAGACCATGACCCAAATTAAAATCTCCCCGTAAGATATGTTTACACATGTCAAGAAGAAGAGATGAAAAAAAATGGGATAGAAGACAGGAGGAAGGAGAGAGAGAAGAGATGTCATCCTTTGGAATGTCGAGGATGGCATTCCATGGGAGACATCTGATCAATGGCAGGCTTATACCTCCTGCAGGTGGGAGCAAAGAACCTACTTATAAACCCTGGGGACCCTGCGGGAGTACCATCATGAAGTAGGTAGACAAAGGATGGCTATAACATACCAGAATTAACATATGTTCCAGTGCGTTAAAGAAAAGTGGCCCGTAATGTTAACCATTCAGATTGAAAGTAGAGTTTCTCATAACCCACTGTAAATAACAAGACTATGAAGTCATTAAGATTGAAGAGTGAATTTTAACAATGTATTAGATAAAGAAAGTAGGGCTATATTGTGTCACTGAGATGAAAATCAGTTTCAAGACACAGAACCGTGATGAAAGCAGAGCTACATTATACCACAAAAAAAAATAGTTTTAGACATGATATCGATACAGTAAAGAAGGCAGGATGACACTGTGCCATTAAGATTTGTATAGTGAGCTTTTGACGTGACAATAGACAAGTAAAGAAAGCAGAACTACATTGTTGTATCATTAACTTTGGATGATTTTTTTTTAAAACAGCGCCATTTATGCTGTAAAGAAAAACACTGCCATAGTGTGTCATTCAGGCTGAAGGATGAGCACCAGCCAGTACCGTAAAGAAAGCAGAGCTACTATAGTTTACTACTGAGGATCAACACCATTTCAGAAAAGCGTGACTGTCATGTGCCAAACAAGACTGATGTTGAATTTCTAAAGTGCAAGAGCACCGTACAAAAAGACAAGTTTTCAACAATGTGGATCACTAAAACAGGCCGTGATGGATAGGTGGCATTTTTTTTTTTTTAAAAATTAACATTTTCTCTCACATGGCAAGAGCTGAACATATGTAACTTTCCAGATATTATGCCAATATACTTCCCTAACATCATGACGTTGCGTTGAAATTTGGCAGAGAATATTTTAAATTAGCCTTTTCACAGATTCAAAATCCAATATGGCAGTGTTGCCATGGTAACCGCTTCAGAAAGCCTTTTTTTTTTTTTTACTGTTGTCCTCCAATTGAACATGCCAAATTCGATGGGAAAGGTAAAAATGGTCTTTAACAATTAAATTCCCCCACCCCCACCCTTAAGGAAAACCGCTAATCGCATCCACTGTGTTGGGTGTAAACACGTTTATACTCACATCTCTCATTGTCTCACGGAAATGGATCTAGTCACACCAACAGGAAGACTGAAAGTGATACATACGCAATTCAAGCCACATCCAGTGAAACAAGAAAAGAGAAGGAGAAAGGCTGCCCACAGGAAGCCAATGTCGCTGCCTGCCATGGTTGAGACATACCACGGTGATATAGAACTAGGGAACTGCCCCAAATCGTGGGTGAAAAGAGAAGACTACACTAGCAGCAAGAGACCAACTGTCAGATCTACACAGACATATAGAACAAAAAAAAAAAAAAACCTACTAGAGTGAAAAATCACAGTAGTAATTAGTATGAGTCAGGTGGTTTGATAGACAGATAGTAACCCGTCCGTTAATTGTCTTTGATCAGATCTATAGTAACACGTGGGGATATATTATATACCCATATTGTTGGCTATATTATCTACTCATAATGCTAGTTACTGGTAGAAAGAAATCTGTAAACCGACATCTAAGATATTTGGTGCTGTTTTTGTTTGCCTATCTATCTACTATACATGTCGCGAGTCATACAAATTGATCCCAATTTTAGAACCTAGATGTTATGTCCACAGTACTCAGCAGTTCTAAAAGTCAGCCATTAGCCATCCAAAATAAAAAAAAAAAAATAATAAATTCAAGCATCTAATTCATAATAATTATTATGTCCACACTACACAGGATCTGAAGAAGCAGCGAATAAAATGAATGCCAATATTAGGACGAGATCGCCAAAACCATGTGAATCAACCGACGTCAGCAATCAGATGTAGGATGAATTAAGAAAGGGAGAGGTTTGGTAGACCCCCATCCGGGTCCAGGTCCACCTAGACAATGAGGCTAGGTAGACCCCCATTTAGTCTTTATAGACCATTCGATTATGAGTACAGGCTAGATGTGCCAACCAGCACACAGCTGTGTATTTTATTTAATTTTTTTTTTTTTAACACAAAATCGGCTACAAATACGAGACAATGCTAATAAATACGCAAAATATGTGAAACCGGCAAAGTATCAACAAAATTAATATTAGATCTAACCTTTTTTTTTTTTCATGAGTTTGGAATGTCCCTTTCGGTTCTTATCAATTGGAGCCTTTTATCCATGGCTGACTATAATCGAGCTTTCTTCTAGACTATATTTACCTGTAACTATTGTAACTGTAGATCTACAATCATCGCAACATCGTTCATATTGTTAAATACGTAGCAAAAAATTTTCAGGGTTTATTGTCAGGTTGTGATGTTTACACAATCCAGACATTGCTCCCTCGAAGATCTAATCGAATTTCACGAAGCGCTTCATGCTTCATCAATGATGACGTTAACATCTGGAAACTAAATACAAACAATGTCCACGTATGCAACAACCCTCACGCATTTGCTTAAATTATTGAGAGAAAGACAAATTATGGGGTTGAAGCAGAAGGCCTAATACCCTTAATAGGTTCCTCTTAAATTTCTGCTGATATAGATCTAGATCTCAAACTGCTTCTACTTGCTGAACCACTTGCGACGGAGCCGTTCGATGCATTCAAAATATAACATAAATTTGATGACTTGTCAATAACACATATCTAGATCTAACTGAAATCATTTTGCAGGTGTCTTTTCATGACAAAGAGTCGGGATTGTAAAAAAAGCAACGTACAAACGTCAAAAGTTGGGGGGGGGGGGGGGTTAGGAAATCCCCCTTGAAGGTCTATCCAGACCCCATGACTCCATGCA
>JBCEWB010298439.1:0-22382 GCA_039654565.1 Peronia peronii
AATAAGGAAGCGAGAGAGGAACGAGACGACTCTCCCCCCCCCCCTCCCCCCCCCCCCTCCAAAAAAAAACATGTATAGAGATTGCAATGAAAATTGCAATGTGAAAAAAAAAACGCAAGCTGTATAAATATTATTGTGAGACATGTACTTTGCTTTACAGAATGAGAATTCCAAGACGATAAGTTTAATACTGCTTCATAATAATACTTGTTGTTTGTTGACACAAAGTTTCGTATAGATCAAACTACAATCCGAAAAGAGTATACCAAATCACGGAAAGGATTACTCCAGTACAATTCATCCTTCTATAACACAGATTGGGAAAACACTTGAAATAAAAAAAAAGATATTTAAACAAATTAACTGAGAGTATAAGGCACACCAAATGACGAATCTGCTCATGTAGAAAAAATAAGCAATACTGATGGCAACCTTAACTTGAAAACGGAGGGTAGATGTCATGGCATGATATGTTTAATCAGTACCGTAATCAAAGTAAAATTCATTGATCGCAACTCACATTTATTGATTTAAAATCAATAAGACGTGATAGATAAAATATATTGATAAAGAGAAGCCAGAGGAAAATACACAGTTTAAAAAAAGAAGTGTTTACAATAAATTATTGCTTTCCTGCATTCAATAACAATATCTCCGTCACAGTAGACAACTATAGAGTTCAGCTAGATGTGCCCTACAAAATATGGCAAATTTTATTTTTTGCTAAATACATACTTCTTGAGCCTGTGTCAAACCATCCTAGCTACAAACTGTTGAAGTTATTTGTAATCATTGTATGAAGCAAGCAAATTTTTGTTTAACAAATCCTTTTCACCAAAATATATTTTACTACGAGTGAATGCAGGTCAGAGATAAAATGGGGAACATCTTGAAATAGGTCAATGCCTCCTGTAGAAACACAAGTTTATCTTTGTGTGAATGTGTGTTTTTTTCATGAAGTCTATATTGTCATAACAAAAGATACCGAGGAAAGTGTAAAACTGAAAACCTATAAAACATTGATGGCATTGATAAAAGGATCCTTTTGTTCTCCCCTGAGGCATCCTTTCATTTCTTCCTGATCACATAGCTTAGAGTACAACAATTGTGAAGCACTGCTTTATGGAAATAACCAAAATGTGTATGTGTGCTAAAAAAACCCATCTTTTTAAAAAAATGCTTTGATTAATCAAGATTTAATTTTATGGGTGTTATCGCTTTTTAATCTTTTTTCCATCAACATCTCATACTAACTAGTATAGACTTGTAGGGCTCCTTTGGAGGTGTTTATTTGCCAAGGAACCACGGAATTATTTAGCTTCTATCCTCGCCTATGTTCAGTCGGCAACATTTTTTTGTTTGTTGTTGTTTTAACTGGTGTACACATAAAATACAAACAAACCGAAGCAGATGAAGAAAGCAAACCTTGGTCTTAAATATCGATCGTCTTCGCAGGGTCCGGGCTCATTGATTTAATTAAGCGCATTTCCTCCACAAACTGTACTGTACATAGGGCCATATCAGTGACACATTCTTGCTACCTTGTTTTTCTGCATTCAGAATAGAGCTACCTCAGCGGATTTCATTCTAGATGTGTCTATACAAGCACAGACTTAGGCATTGACCTGATTTAAACACAACCAACAGCACAATTGCGGGAAAAAAAAAATCATGTCTGATAAAAAACCTAACAATTGCATAATTTTTCAATAATTAATCTGGCATTAGCAACATCAATCAAAAGTGCCATGAAACAGTTTGGTAAAGCAATTTGTATTTGAAAAATACAGAAAAACATAAAATCAACACCAAATTTCACAATACAGCATGACACAGTAAGTGCATCGTCATCTGTTTGTCGCTCCAAAGTCAATCTCAGTGGTATCACTGGCACGAGCCAGTGACACCAGTTGCTACTGTACAGTGTATTGAGATTTTTCATAGAAAGAGATTATGTTATTTATTCTATTTCATTTTACTTTACTTTATTTTATCCTGTTACACGTATATATTGTCCAAAAGAAAGAAATGGGGAGCCTGATGGCGAGGGCTAGATCTTATTAGTTAATTGTGACAAAATGCTAGGTCCACTGGTCTCATCCCGCCGCGCTCCACTCTGGGGTTAGGGAAGCGACCAGAGCTCAGGCTGTTCTCCCGGAAGTTCATCTCTCGCTCTAGCTCACGCCAGGACTGTCCAAGGACTGGGCCCTCCCGGCTGCGGTCGTAGCTCCGTCGGTTCCTCTCAGGGCCTGTCCATACGTGGACACTCCTAGTAGGCAGAGAGTAGGCATCTAACCAACAGGTGTCAAGTAGCAAAAGTTCACATATTACAAGGGTGGGCCATGAACCATTCATATTCCTATCACGCTTTCTCTTCTGTCTCACAAACTTATTAAATACATGTACGCACTACGCACCTGTATGTTTTCACCATTATGCCCACAACTATATATACAACCGCAAAACAAGCACTTATACATGTACAAAGAACATAGTATAAATACATGTACATGTATTTGAGGCATACAAGCTATCCATCTTAAAGTCTATTTCGGGACAAAATGTGACAAATCCAAAGCTTTCTCACTATGCTGAAGTAATCAAAATTTGTGGAAAATCCACAAGAATACACTGTATAAAGAACAGAATGCTCTCACTATGTATTATCTTTTTCTCTACAGACTTCATTTCTTTAATTTATGACATGGCCTGTTTCACAACCATCTTCCTGTAAATATAATGGGAAATACCTGGGAGAGACTGAGGAGACTAAGAATTATCACTGGCATAAGAAAAAAAAAAGACATGTATAGTGTAATTTTATGCCCAAACCATGTCAATTTACTGATAATCATGGCAACATTTTCTTACACCACTATATTGTAAAGTAACTCAGTCACAGACAAACACTTCAGAGTACAAAGAATCAATAAAGAAGTATGTACATTTGTAGTAGTACACGTAAGTGCCAAAGTGTAAAGCAACGACACTCAAATTCAAAAACTTTTATTTGCCTCTATGTCTGTGTGTGCATACACTATTTTACTTTACTGTCACCACATTCCAAAACAAAGCCGTGATGAATGAATAGAGTAAGCATGTACAGTGCAACTTTCTCAATAACACAGATGAAACAAATTAATCAAATCACTTATGGCCCAAAACTATTGACTGATACGATAACATTTCTTCTCCCTCCCTCCTCTAACCTCTTTTTTTTTTTTTTTGTTAAACATTTAAAAAAAAAATAACAATGATCATCTAAGCAGAAGATGGCAAACACCTTTACATCTACAGTGATATAATATGACATATCTGTAAAAATTCATACTTCACACTTTAAAATGTGGTTTTCGAGGAGGCAGTTCTTCAGAAGATACTCGGTAATTTTTTATAATAGGGTGCATGATGGGGTACATGTGGTCTGGTGGTAGGTTGAGGTGATTGCATTTCCTGTGATATCTGTGGTCTCCACTCTCCTCGGCTCCTCTGGAAGAGACAACATGAATAATCTGATTTTTATTGGAACATGCATCCTGCTGTGCAGCCATCACTGCACTTCCAAATGGAAGTTTGTTTGTAAAAACTGACCTTGTGAATAATCTAGTTTTATTTCTTTTGTTGCAAAGAGAAATACATGTACTACCAGGAATGATTATGTTCTGTACAAGAACTGAATCGCCCATCCATGACATGGACATTAAAAAATTAAATGTTAAATTCAGTACATTAACATGATTGCAGTAAAGTTCAGAATCAGACAATCCTACTAAAATCACCCTGAAAGATTTTGGATGCTCAAACATGGCAAGATCATAAAATACATGTATTCAACAAAGGATTACAGGGCAATAAGATGGCAAAAGTGAAAGGCTGTTCTCAGTACCGGTACATAAATATATCTATATCCAACATTAAATGATAATTATATTATTTGTCAAACACTGAATGAGATTGAGACGCAACATGATGAAATCAGGCACTGGTCAATTTTTTTAGCATATAATTAATATCACTGTGAAACTTATTCATTTCCTTTCTTTTGGTCAAACATCATTGTTCTGCCTAGAGTAGAAGTCCAGAAATTGGCAATTAAAGATAATGGGGTGACCTGCTGGAGTTGAATTTAAAGAGAAAATGGTTGATCGCCTGTCTAATTTTCATTAATTCTCATTTACGTCATGTCACTGAATAACAACATTTGGATCTTTACTCAATATAATTCAGCAAATTTCATCCTGAAATACATTTTTAAATGGGCATAGAGAGGTTCTGTATAAAACAAAAAAGTGTTTTGAAAATTTCATCACTGTTGAAAACATTGTGATGTCTCTAGTCGCCTCAGTGTGATGAGTGCCTGATTTCATCATGTCACATCTTAAATGTGGACCTTAAAGACTTGAATAATTTTAGGACTAATCATGTAAAGAGACTAAATAAATGTTTCCAAAACAAATATCAGACTTGCTCAAAGCAGAAACAAGAATGCAAATCTGTTCTATTTTAGCCCCGATTTACAGAAATATGTAGTATATAGAGGGAATATCACTTATCTTCAACCGATAAATCAGAATTTACAACTGCCTTCAGAGCACCATGAAATTTGACAAAACGGAGGAAAGCAAGAAAATTGAAACAACATGAGTATTGAACATAAAACAAAAATGCACTCAGGATAACAAAATATTTTTACATTGTAATTGTAAATGTAAACAAACCCTAACAAATACAGTGTTAAAGATAATACTGAATAAAGATAATACTGAATGGTATAAGATTTTCAAAATTCTCCTGCAAATGAATAAATAGGTACATTTTCAAAAAATGCTTATATCACAAAAAGATTAGACAGGGAACTCCACATCTGGAAATCAAAGTGGTTAACAAGATGTTCAAAGATTTTAATTCCAAGCTATTATAGGATTTTTACATTTCTCACATAACTGTCATAAGCTTGAAGATATAACTGAAAATCATGAAGAATCTTCCCTGTCCTTCAATTCTTCATCAAAGGCACTGGTATTGATTTACTTTTCAGCATATTACAAGAAAAACCGAATCTCTCTGTGGCCCAGACTTTTTTCATCCATTCCTGGTGTTATTCTCTGATGAGACTCTTTCTGCTGGCTGGACAAGGATCAGAATTCAGTATGCGGATGAAGAATTTTATAGACTTTATCCCGTTTAACATCTTGAAGTGTTGGAGGGCAGGGTCGTGGGTCTGGAGACTTGCGTCTGATCTTCTTTGGAAGGTTCCAAGATCGTTTGGCTTTTGGGCAATTTTGCTCCTTAGTCTCTTCCATTTCTTCCCTGGAACAAGAATAATGAAGCCACAAGTTTTGGTGATATCATAACTCCTGCCTGCAGTTAACCAAAATGAGATCCTAAGTTTAAGAAGCTTTTGAATCAAATAATTTCAGCCAGTTTCTTTAAAACATCTTGAAATGATCAGACAAAAATATAATGAGACTAATTACTTTGTCAATGATCCAGAATTCCAAATCAACGAGAAAAGTGTTTTCATGCCCATTGTTATTTCTAAAATCCTGCCTCCATTTCATGCCACAGATAACCAAAATATGCTATGTACCATCGTACAAAAATGTCTCCTTGAAAACGACAAACATTGCAAAATGAAATCGAGGAATGAGATGAAAAAGACATACAGTGAACAAATGGCAATTAATTGTTGAATGTGCTATGTATTTTTGAAACACGAGTGAAAAATAACTTAGATTTTTATATCCCATCAACATGTATAAAAAAAAAGAGATGCAATATATACTTCTTGTTCCCCATTTTGCACTTCTTAGCCCAAATGGCTTAAAGGCTATGAAACTGTTCAGTCAGCTATTTTGTTGTAGGAGCACTACAGGAAATCTGTGTACATTGCCAGATGTCCATGCCAAGCAATGGTATCAACACTTATATCTGTTAACAAATCTTTCATCACAAAAACACCCACATGTGTACAACTGGGATATAACAGAAACCTAGAAATTAGTTGATAAAAATATCATTATTTCACAATAGCTACGGCCAGCAAATACTGTAAGGACAAAACTTGTAAAACATTCATAATCGGGCATGTTTGAAATATTTTGCGCTCTCACTGCTTTGTGAAAGTTCTTTGTTTTTCTTAATATATTATTCACCTAAGATAGATGTTTTGCATTTCTAACCATCATGGGCTTGGTGATAGCAAAAGACAGAAAATGCATCACAATTATCAATGACGATGAGCAAATAAGTTTCATGGCTTATACAGTTCTATGTCATTCTCAAAAGGTCGACCATAACTGCACTACCCTCACTTCAGCTTCACAAAAAGAAAGAAAAACACTAAAGTTTCATTTTTTATTGCTTGTATGACCTAAACATACATTGAAGAGACACAATAAACAAATCTATAAAGATTACTTGGAAAGACATGAATGAAAAAGGTCCGAAGTCCTAAAGGTGCCTTAATTTTCAACCTCATTTTGTTGCTTCTTCTGAGGGCTTCTCTTGATACTCTGGCAATGGCAAAATAATTGACATAAGATCATGGCTTCCTACATTAGATAATGGCCCAATACTTCTATTTTAAATGTGAGATATCATTTTCCTCAAATGCTGTCTGAGTTTAGTGTTTGAAGGTCCATCATTTGTGTGTTCTTAGACAAACATTTTTCATCATCTGTTGGTAGATCTCTGAGTGATAAATTTTTATACAAAAAAACATTTTGTGGCCATGAGATATTCTGAAGGGGGGGGGGGGGGGGCTTGATAACCATGGGCCCTTAAACCTAGAGAAAAACAGGGAAAAAAACAACCCAACAAGCTAAATGACTGGACCAGTTTCCAGGAGTATGAATTTTGGTCATTTGTTTGTCTAAGAAACGGCCCAGTGGACATCCACGTTTTTAGTTTTTTTCCTGATCAACTTTTTAATTTACTGGAAATGATCCCGGGAACCATTTCTGTAGTTATCGGACAATCTGCAAAGTGAAACAGGGCGCTAGCGGGTCGAGTTATATTTTCATCATCACTTTGACACGTGTTATGTCTAAGACTATGAAAATTGTGGTCTGGAAATTTCAAACATTGAATCCTACTTACTTTGTGCTTTAATCCCATGAAACTGGTGTGATCTTGATTTTGAGGGATATCTAGGTCTGTGCTCGTTTAGATTTTTGTTCTGCAGCTATAACAAAGTAGTGTGCTTCGGCATTATTTTGTTATGTCTAGGGAGTGGAAATTTTCGTTGTCATTACATCCAAGTAATCATAATTCAACCTTTAGAAATGACTTATATCACACATCACAGTTTTTATTTGCGGGCATAATTCAGTTGGCAATCATTTCAAATGATCTCATTTGTAAGTTATCTGCCATGGCATGGCTCAATTACATTAGATCTACATGCTTTTGTGTATAATAATCTCTATCTTGGATAAATGAACACTACCTTTGAAGTTAAGAATACAACCACAAATGATTAGTTATGCCTAAACAATTCAGAATAATGTTCCTAAATATAGTAGAATGATGGGAGAGACATTTATACTACATGGCACTGTCCATAGCTGGTAGATTTTTCAATGAGTTAGTACATTTACTTTTAATATTTACTTTTTGTCATTATATTGACATAGCATGTCTTATAAATTATTAGACCTTGATCTTATACAGCCAAAGGAAAGATTCCATATTCAGAGGCCCACACTACAAGGCAGTCTTTTCCTACCCATTCTGTGTGTTTTAATAAAATTTTAGTGATTAGCACTGTTTGTGGGGATAATATTCCTTTAATTCATATTTTTTTTTTTTTTTGGTCATTGTTACATCTAAGGAATTTAATATATTTAATTGCTTTGTGATTTCCTTCTGCTCTCATCTCATTTTAAGCCTTTAAATTACTTTAGCAACATTGATGCAATGTTTGTAGGTAATTTTGAATAATATTTCTGACAAAAATGCATGTTAACACAAACTTATGAAATGTATTTTTCTTAGACATAACGATGACGAAAATGAAACATTTTTAGTATGATCCTCGAATAACTTGGTGGCATAAAATACACTCTGATCACCTAATTTGCTTCTTACTAAGTTATATCAACTGTTATTTCAACTTAAAGTAGTCTAAAATCATAAGAAAATTACTCTTTGCTGTATCATCGTTACATATAAAAAATATGGGACATCTACATTTCAAGGCCATCTACGGCAATATCCATGAGTTGAACTATGTTTTTCTTTTAAGATAATAGACCTAATATCTTGAGGTACTGGTTTAGTATGTTTGCAGATCTATTTAAGGTTGTTATAAACTTGCCCTTCGTATGACAATCTTATGGTCGACCTTTTGAGAATGGCTCATATAAGCGTTGTGCAATGATAATATAAATGGCAGAAGTTTTCATATTTTAATGACTCATTCTATTGTCACTATTTATAATCCTAACATAAATACCTCCATATTGAACCAAGTTTTTTAAGAGCAAACACTGAAGACTAGGTGGCTGCATTCAAAAGCTGTAAGAGATTCAGGGACTCCGACACTTTCATTTTCATTAGTCAGGCAAACTCATTTATGTAGTCAACACATATCCAAAAAAACCACAAAACTGTATAATTGCATTTTAAAAAAAAATTTAGAACGTTACAGTGGGTAGAGAGAAGTAGCACAACAAAAATCTTCAACTTCACTCATCTGCGGATTTCTGCTTATTTCAGAAAAGCATGGGGCATCGGTGAAGCTGGTTTTACTAATTCCCTCCAACTCATCATATTCTCTCAAATTCAGCCATTCCTGTTCATTCTTGGATGTTGTCTCTCCATCTCTCTTTGGCCTCTCACATCTACAGCTGTTTTTAACTATGCCCCTGCAACACAAAAAATGCTCTTCACACTGCACAAATTTCCTCTTTTTGCTAATAAAAGGATTTATCCCTAATGTATGCACTTTTCTATAATCTATGATGTTGATTTTCAGGTATGGCCAGTTAAGTGGGATGGTGGAGCCTGTAGCTGGAATTCTAGGAGCAATAGCCATCTCTTATGCTGAACCTCTGTTACCTTATGCCTTGGCATTTGCTGCAGGTGCCATGATTTTTGTGGTGATGGATGACATTATACCAGAGGCCCAGACTAGGTAAATGTCTGTGTTTTTCTGACTGTGCAACAGTAGCTATCTTGATTTATATTACCTTTCTTAAACATTGTGCTAATAGAAAGAGAAAATGACATTCACAGTGGCCTGCACTTCATAACATAAAATGGGACAGGAATATAAATATGACAGCAAGTTGGCTATGATTGATCTTTCGTACAACGATCAAGGACCAAAGAAAGTACATTTGGAAAACACTATTTTATGAATTTTACTGTTAAGTAATTTATCCCAAATTTATAGAGTTGGTAGCTTCCAGGAATAACCTTTTTTTTTTGTTCATAAAGTACTTTTTTTTCTTTAAACTTATGACCTTCGACCATGGAGGTTTACAAGTTGGGACTTTAACTCTCTTGAAGCAGTTATGGTCACATTTATTGCAGCAAATATAGATCACTTTTTACTTATTATCAATATATTGTATTTGTACTTTGTTCTTTGGCTATGTTCATTGACTGCTTGATATAGCCCTCCATTTGCCCTTCTCTTTGCTATTCCGTCCCGTGTCATTCTTGTCCAGGTGGTCCTCAAGTACTGTTCCAGGTCATCTCTTCATCATTTTGCTGATCTTCCCCTTGATTGTCTTTCATCTCTTGGTATCCAGTCTGTTGCCGTTGAGTCAATCTTTTGTCTTTCATTCTTTCCCTTGTCCTGCCCATTTTACATTTGTTCGTATAATGTAATATCAGGATCGTTGTATTAAGCAGGTATAATAGACAATGCAAGACATGTATTCATTGTTTGTTTTGTCATTTTTGTATTTGCAGTGGAAATGGCAAGCTGGCGTCTTGGGGATCCATTATTGGCTTTGTTGTCATGATGTCCTTAGATGTTGGTCTGGGTTGAAACTGTGGACAGGTGTTTTGTTTGTTTTCATTTGTATAGGTATTTTACAAAATGTGATACAGTCTGATTCATTTCATGATTATTCTCATGTATGATGTACAGAAATTGATAAACAAAGATTCCCAGAATCATTTTTTTTATTAACCTGATAAGAAATTATTAGGTAACAGACTTTTCAGTTTTTTTTTTTTTTTTATATTTAATGGGAATAATTAGCGGTCTTTCCTGGAATGAGAAAAAAACCCCAAAACGTTCAGTAATTTACAGTGTGAAAAAAAAGCATTCCAAGACATCATTTCTTAGATTTTGTTTATATAGAATGGAAATGAAAAAATCTGCGTGTGAAGCTGAGGCAACCAGGGAGGTCATATTTTTTTCAAGAATGAGTATGATTTTAATGAACAAGTTTTTGTATTGCAGAAAACTCTCCTTTGTCTATTTAAAATGTATTTCAAAGTTAAATATGTTGAAATATATCGGGTAAAAGTCCTGAAATTGTAATTTAATGACCTGACTTAATTGAGGAGTGTTAAGGATTAGCAAACTTGATTAGCCATTGAACTCAGCTGCAGCAGCAGACCAAATCCATCTTTAATTCTTACATCTTGACTTCTCTACTCAAGGTAGAACGAAAGATTTTTTTCACTAATATAATTGTAGGGAAATAGATAAGTTTAATGTGATATCAGTAACTCTGTGTTAAAAAATTAATTGATTCCATGGTGCAGCATCTCATTTTTGCTTATTGCACTGCGTTGAGGCAGAAATATAGTCATGGAGTTAAAGACAGTTTTGGAAAATTAAAGTTGGGTCCATATAAGATACAGGGAAAGTGATTCAGATAATTTTGGTGCAGATTTTTGGGTATCAGAAAGTTGAACAGACCTTCCATTCTTTGCTGCTGTCACGGTAAATTCCTCCAGTGTTTTATTCAACTCTCACGAATAGGCACGTTTGTCAGCAAGGCAATGGATTTATCCTCACTGAATCTTCTAATATGTGGGCTTGATAATGTGAGGTCACATATAAGAGGTATACAGCTCTTTTTGTGGAACACACAGGGCTGTGAATCATTCATACATTATTGGTTTTCACTCAAACAACTGTGATAAGCAGGGTAAGACATCTTCAGTAGAAACAGTAACTTGCTATGCACTTCCATTGAAAAGACCTGTTACTTTTGAGATATGATTCACTGTTTGATCTGAACTACCATGTGACCTAAGCCTCTGGCCGCCTGAGATTCAGAATGAGTCCATTGTTCAGTCTACTACTTTTAGTTATGCTAAGTCATGATGATGATTGCACGTTATTTCTTGGAGGGGAAAAAAAAGCACACAACAAATATGAGCCATTCTCAAAAGGTCGACCATAAGATTGTCACACGTAGGGCAATTTTATAACAGCTTAAATAGATCTGCAAACATACTAAATCAGTACCATAAGATACTAGGTCTATTATTTTAAAAGGAAAAAATAGTTCAACTCATGGATATTGCCGTAGATGGCCTTGAGATGTAGATGTCCCATATTTCTTAGATGTAACAATGACACAAGAAAGAGTAATTTTCTTATGATTTTAGACTACTTTATGTTGAAATAACTGTTGACATAACTTAGAAAGAAGCAAATTAGGTGATCAGAATGTATTTTGTGCCACCAAGTTATTCGAGGATCATACTAGAAATGTTTCATTTTCGTCATCATTATGTCTAAGAAAAATACATTTAATAAGTTTGTGTTAACATGCATTTTTGTCAGAAATATTATTCAAAATTACTTATAAACATTGCATCAATGTTGCTAAAGTAATTTAAAGGCTTGAAATGAGATGAGAGCAGAAGGAAATCACAAAACAATTAAATATATTAAATTTCTTAGACATAACAATGACAAAAAATAATATGAATTAAAGGAATATTATCCCCCACAAACAGTGCTAATCACTAAAATGTTAATAAGACACATACAGAATGGGTAAGAAAAGACTTCATGTAATGTTGGCCTCTGAATATGGAGTCTTTCCTTTGGCTCTATAAGATCAAGGTCTAATAATTTATAAGACATGCTATGTCAATATAATGACTAAAAGTAAATATTAGAAATACTAACTCAGTGAAAAATCTGCCAGCTATAAACATTCCCATATAGTATAAATGTCTCCCCCATTACTCTACTATATATTTAGGAACATCATTCTGAATTATTTAGACATAAATAATCATTTATGGCTGTATTCTTAACATCAAAAGCAGTGTTCAGTTGATCAAGATAAAGATTATGTTATACACAAAAGTATGTAGATCTAATGTAATTGAGCTATGCCAGGGCAGATAACTTACAAATTAGACCATTTCAAACAAATGCCAATTGAATTATGCCCGAAAATAAATACTGTGATGTGATAGAAATCATTCCTAAAGATTAAATTATGATTACTTAGACGTAACGATGATGAAAATTTCCACTCCTTAGACATAACAAATGACGAAGCACACTACTTTGTTATAGCTACAGAACAAAAATCTAGTTGAACACAGATGTAGAGCTCCCTCAAAATCAAGACCAGACCAGTTTCATGGAATTAAGCACTGGGTAGGTAGGATTCAATATATGCCATTTCCAGATTGCGATTATTATAGTCTTAGACGTAACACCTGTCAAAGTGACGTCAAAAATATAACTCGATCCGCTAGCGCCTCATTTCACTTTGCCAATTGTCTTATAACTACAGAAATGGTTCCCACGCGATCATTTCTGGTAAATTAAAAAGTTGACCAAGAAAAAAAACTAAAAACGCGGATGCCCACTGGGCCGTTTCTTAGACGTAACAAATGACAAAAATTCATGTTCTTGGAAACTGGTCCAGTTACTTAGCTTATTGGGTTATTTTTTCACTGCTTTTCTCCATATTTAAGAGCCCATAGTTATCAAGCCCACTCCTAGAATATCTCATGGTCAAGAGTATCAAGAAAAGCCCGCAGAAGAAGTGACAAAATGAGGTTAAAATTATGGCACATTTAGGATTTTGGACCTTTGTCAATTCATGTCTATCCAAGTAATCTTTATAGATTTGTTTATTCTGTCTCTTCAATGAATGTTTAGGACATACAAGCAATAAAAAAATGAAACTTTAGTGTTTTTCTTTCTTTTTGTGAGCCTGAAGTGAGAGTAGGGCAGTTATGGTCGACCTTTTGAGGATGGCTCATACATATACATACATATAATATATGTGACATGATACATGAGCTGTTGTTTTGCAGCTAGTTAGGTTACTTCCATTTGCCAAGTCCAAGGATATAAAACACGTATTTTTAAGAAGGAAAAGTCAGTTTTAAAAAAAAAAAGCTCTTCACTTGAAAGGTGTGAAGCAAGAAAAAAATGAAAAAAATGTTCATGATGAGAAAAAAATACTCTCATCACATATTGATTTAAAAAAAACAATGTTTTCCTTATTCATGTTTCAAACAATAAGAGAAAAAGCAATTTTTTTCTTCTTTACAATGCTTGTGCTGTATCTGTTTTACTCTACAAAGGGAAGCGATTTAGCAGACAGTCAGAATGGCTCATTGCCAGATATATTGTATGTATGTTAGTGGAATTCATTAGTAAGGAAAGGCATTGATCTCAGGACTTGATTCTTGGTTTTTGTACGGATAATGACAGTTACTACATGCATTGTTTTAGCTTTTTTGTACTGCATTTTACTGCATAGCAGAACATTTTTGGTTTATAACAAATTGTTACTGATCTGTTGCATTTGTTCCATGTTGATTTTTATTTAGCGATACAAGATTGATTCTTGTTTATGATGATGCCTCTGTGCCTATTGCTTCAGTGATATGTGGCATGATTTGATAGAATAGTTGATAAAAACTACGGCAAAAGTTTTTTTCTAGAGAAAGCTGTCACCATATTTCATATTTTCCTTGTAAATCTTTTTCAGGGTAATTGTTACCACCTTATTCATTGTGATACAGAAACTATAAAAAATGAAAGAGAAATAAGTCATCGTCGTCAAAGGAACATATGTTATGTGACCAGGCAAATGAGTCGGAAGCCGTGCTGGGCAATAAAGATCTACGGCTGTTTTCGGTCATTTTTAACTACTTTTCGACTAAGATACTAAAATTTTTTTTGTTTTCACAAAATGACAATTTAACCTTTTTTAAACTGAAAAAAGACAAATTTTGATATCATAGTTGGAAAATGGTAAAAAATGGTAAAAAATAACTGTAACTCGAAATCATCTGGCATGACTTCTGACTCATTTGCCTTGGGCGCAAGACATATATCGAAGCTACTTTCAATAAATGTATCATGTATAAATATGTTTAGAATAATTCATGAAATCATTGAAGAGACCTGAAGAAGCAATGAGCTAAATGAAATAGTGTATGTTGGATAAATAATATTTTGTGAATTTCAATGTCTTGCAAATCGCTGTCCTTATACAATTCAGATGTTAGAAAGGTAAAGATAATTTTTTTTCTTCTCTCTCTCTCTCTCATTTTTTTTTTTCTGTAACGAAATGTTTACAGTACATTTTGAAAAATGTTTTAACGCTAAGAGATAATATGTTACAAACTATGCAAAATAGATGTCGAATTTCTTTCTTCTCTCACTTGTTTTCAACTTTTTTAAATGAATTTTTAAATTTTTAAATTTCTTTTTTAATATACCCGAGGAACATGTTTTTTCCTGGCAGTTGATCGCAATGGTTGATGTAAGCAGTGGGTTTTCAGTAACTTAGTATTTCAGTGACAAAGCTGATAGTCTTTTTTCATACCTCTGTGACTGGTGATGGTAGTTTAGTTTTATACATATTCTCTTTATGTCATACGTCCCTGAGTTAATGTGAGATTGAAAAAGTGCAGGATATGTAATGCAAGTGACTGCAAAGAGAGAGAAATGTTCAGTATCATCAAAGCTGTTCACTATACTTGTATAAACCTAATTTATCATCCTTCATTTCTATATCCATACAAGTAAACTTTTTATAACTTTCCTCTTCTCTGAATGTGTATATTACAGAAAATGCATCCAAGCCATGTGCCTGGCTTGTTTAAGGGATTTATTGTGGAATCTTGCCCAAATACTCCCCAAGAAAAGTTTGAATGGTTCATTGTAACATTTTACATACTGCAGAAATGTATAATTTCTGATGATTTTTATCACTGTATCACAACTAAATCTATAAATCCCTATATGGACAACGAACAAAAGCAGTTGATATGTGTTGAGTGTGCAGTTCCCAGATCTCCCAGATGAATAGTGAAGAGAATGTTTACAGTTTATCTAACTTTGAAGAAAGAAAAAAAATCTGTTATTTTTAAAATACAAAGCTGATATAAAAAAGCTGTGTGTTGATAAACAAATTTAAAGATTTATTTTATTTTTATAGAGTCACTTCCATCTCCAGCAAACTGATTGTGTTGTGATGATTTGGGTTTGGGGAAATTTCATAACTGTTGCAATATTGTCCTCAAAAAGGAATTAAGTTAATGAATATATTGTAATTAATGATAGAACTCAGAAAGAAGGGGAGATTAAATCTTTTGTCGGAAGGAAAAAAAGGAAGTGAATCGATGTGCCCCAAATAGTCTTGATTTGGAGGACCTGCATGTAAAGAAATGTGTGAGAGCTGAAGAAGATGAATAATACAGGGAAATAAGTACTACTCATGAACTGATTGTTCTTACATTCATAAATTATACATGGTGGTGTATCTTATATTGGGATTGTTATTGTATCTCCCCTCCCCCCAGTACCTGTTTTCAATTCCCCCTTTATTTTTCCGTGTACAATAATTGTTTATAAAGGTGTCGGTAGATTTTCTCATTAACTATAACCTGGAAAATTTGGACAATCAAAGCTTGAAACAGAACTTACTGTTTGTAATGTTATTTGAAGGGAGAAGATTGTCATTCCAATCAGACCTGGAAAAGGATGCAGGAAAAAGATGAGTTGTGCACCACCTTCTCCATTCATTGCAGGTGTGGGCGATGTCTGCAAAAATTTCTTAGTCCATTCATGGATATTGCTGATCCATCTCCTCCTCCAGCTATCCCGTATTTGCATTCTTTGCACTGTTCAGCAGATACCATTCTATATGCAATACATTCAGCAATGCACCTTGTACAGTTGCCGAAATAATACTGCCGATCCTGTTTCCATCCATAGGTTGCAACTGAATGTCATTTTGTTGGGAAAAACTCATTAGCATCGAAGTCAGTATCATGCAGAATAAATTTGTGTAATAATACTTTGAACGGAGAGTGCATACAATTTTTGAAAGTTGCCATAGTGAAGGATAGCCCCTTTCATTTTATTCTATAGTTTATTCATTTTTTTTTTTCTTTTGAAAATGTTGTTGGAAGGAACTCTTGCATCAGCAGGAACACATGTATTTGTAAAGCATACTGACTTAACTTTTTATTTTCACCTTTCAAGAAAACTGTGTCAAGAAAATTATGGTTAAATATATCCCGACACACACATCTTAGCAATGTAGCAGTTTTTCATGAGAATGTTTAGATTTTAACTCTTAGGCCTTTTGTTTGCCTAATTTTCCACATTAGTAGATATTTGAGCAGTGAATCATATAAAGATGCCTTTTGTAAACCTGACCAGACCTGATTTCTCTTAGACCGTTTTTTAGCCAGAATGATTGATTCATGAATGCAGTGGATAACAAATTTTGAAGAAGATTTTATAATTTGAAACTAGCCATCGAAGACTGCAATTTGACAAAAATGTCTTATTTTTGGTAGATTCCATTCTAGTCATAAGAACATATTTCATGTTCTATTCAAAATTTGTCTTCATTGTGTGCAGTTGGCCCATATAATACATGTATATAATATATGCCAATGCTTTTATTTGATATGTATTAATTACTGGTCTTTGTGTCTGTTAAATGCAAGTAAATATGTAACCAAAGAGGAAGCATTACCACTGGATAAATCATTCAAACATTCTTTCTGGCTTGATGTTGACTGTAGAATTTGATCATAAGCATAGTTTAATCCCTTGAATGAATTAGTTGCATAGAGAAAAACAAAAACTGTCACAAAAACTACTTCCAATACCTTTTTCTGATCAAAAGATTACTAGACTCACACTGGAAGTTATGTATAAGATTTGATAATTCAGACATGCAAAAAAGGGCCCAGAAATGCTTCTTACAAAGTTTATACAAGTAGAAAGTTTTGGTTCCATATGTAAACTTCATAATTCAATTTCCTGAATCAGCCTTAAAATGCATTTGATACATTTATCTGGAAAGCTGTATCATTTCATTAAAATTTAACCGGGTGAAATAAATGATTCTGGCCCCTGAATCAGCGCTGAGGTATTTTTGACAGACTTGCATGTATTTAGAAAGTTATCACACAGTGCAGATGTGATAAATGGCATCAAGTATGGCACTCATTCTTCATAAGGTGTTGCTTTGTGATTATGAAAAATATGTTGTCTTATTTTATTGTTGGTACATTGTTTTTCCATCACTGACAATGCAGGTGTTTTGGACCAAATGAGCATTGAAAGAATGTTTGATATGTTATATTGTATTGTAATTATTATATCATGTTTGGGTTTGCTTTTTATCATATTCGGGATTTGAATCGTCATAACTGGGTTTTAGTGAATGATATGTCTCATTACTTTAAATTAAATATTGTTGTTGTAGCTTACTATATAAAATTGATGAAACGATCAGTGTCTGTTAATTATGAAGTGAATCTATTCTGTGATTTAAATTCCCAGCTTCATATTCCAGTATGTATATACAAATCTCTATTTTAATTGAGAGGATACTTAAATTCCATGAGCCAGCTTGGCACAACAATTTAATTTAAGAAAGTTAATATCCATCATTATCACTCCAAATGGATGATATTCTGAATTTTGCATTATTTATATGGTAGAGCTGAATGTTTTGTTTTAATAACTAACATAGTAAGTTGTCCTGTGGTGGAGGTAAATGTCCCTGTGTTTACATTGATGAGCACTTTGTGTATATGAACAGTTCATATAACATTATTAACATATCGTCAACAAGGTATATGATAATTGCATCAATCAGACTTTGTCCAAATGCAGCTGATGTCTTATGGTATTCCTGAGCATGAGAGCTTATAGATAATATCATTTTAAAAAAAGTACCAAAAGAATTATGTATGAATTATTCTGCAGAATTTAAAGGGTCAAATGTGTTATACAGTAAACAGTGTTTTCTCAATATCTCACAAGTGCAAAAAAATGACATGCCATCAGTATAGTGCAAGGACCCCTGTGTTGTTAAGGAAAAGTTTTTTAGTACAACACAATTGCAAGTAATTCAAAAAGAAATTCAAGGAATGTCCATGCATTTTATTTGAAATGAACATACATGGTAACCAGTTTGTTTATAATTCATTCTTGTCTTAGTTATCAGGAGGCTGGGTCTCAGAAAGGAAAACTTCAGAATGAGTGTATTCTTGATTTTCCATGACAGATGCTTTATATGATGTACATGTGAACCCTCATCACTTTATAAACGTGTCTCAAAATATAAGAAGGCTATCTACACCAACTAATCAAATACATTAGAAGAAGCAAATAATAATATCCTCAAGGGACCAGTTTTCACCAGTGACTAGTCTTGCTGCCTGGTGTGTTTCTGTGTTTACATCGGTGTTTTTGTGATCGCACATGCGTGACTTCTCTTGTTTCATTTTCTAGGAGATGTCACGCGAATAGGCTGTGCTTTTTTTGTGAGTTTTTTTCCTTCTAAATCACTTTCCAAGGTAAGAAAACAACCAGACCTGCAAAAAATGGCTTTTTCACTATTACTTTTTGGTTTCTAATGAAATTGATCAGAAGAAGCTTAAGATGATGACAGTTTTAATTTTTTCATGTTGACATCGCCAGTTGAAATGCAGCAGACAACAAACACCTAAAAATAGAAAGGAATTCTGCCCCAATTCTCCCGTTCTCTATAGAAAACCAAATGAGCATTGTTTACAATTTTCACTATGTTTCTTTTGTAAGTTTGAATGATAGGCATATTATCCAGTGAAAAACATGTTTTTTTTTTCAACTTCTTTTTTGTGCAGTCCCCGTTTCAGAGTTTTTCAATAAAGTTAAAGTTTTAAAGCACTTTGGAGTTCCCCAAGAGTCATCTGTGTAATTTAAGTAAATTTTCAACAACACAATAGACAAGGCCCTGAAAAATGACCTTCCGAATTACCATATTCATGGCGAAATCTGGTCCCAACCAGCGACCAGCTTCTCATTTGCCCCGGATCTGACCCCATTCATGCGAAGGCTAACTAGATCAACATAATGGCTCATTTGGACTGCAAAACATCGTGTCAGGATCTGTGAATGATACACTTTCCCAGTAGTTCTGTAACTGAAATTTCTACTATAATCCCTATACATGTATTTCTGTTCATATTTGGTCTGTTTTCTCTCATGGTGCTTGACGCGGCAAAAACTGGTTCCACTAGGATACATACATAAAATTTGGTATCATAGAAATTGAATCACTTAGCCAAATTTTCGAACCTACTTGGTTCTTCCTCAGGGTAGTCATTTTCATCAACTGTATGATGAGTCTCATCTTGTTTTCCTTTGTTTCTCCCTTTGTTTATTATTTATTGCAAAAATAGTCAGATATTTCAAAGATCAATTTCAGCTGGCCAAATTATGAAAGTTTATTCTTAATGGTCAAAATTGGCTCTCTTTCTCTGAACCTGCAATATGAGGAAAATAAAGTCTATAAAACTAAAATTCTTTGTGAATGAATCGTTGACAGTTTTCATTGAGAAATATTAACAGGCAACACCTGCCTGTCATAGTTTTGTTTGAAAACATTTATAGCTGAAGTCTTGTCAGCAAGCACATTCCTGAAATTGTTTAAACAGGTACATTTTTAAACATGTAATCATATTTTGTATGAGGCTGATCCAATTTCTTGTTTTGTTTGTGATTTTGTTTATATGGCAATGTATGCAGTGTAATGATAGACATTTTAATTTGTCAGATTTAATTTTTATGTTGTATTTTCCCTGTTGTGCCTATAAAGACCAACCACTCCATGTGACCCTCTAGCTCGAACATAAGATGGAAACTTTGGGATTTGAGTTATATGCATGTCTTAAATATGTCTTGTGCCCAGGGCAGATGAGTCGGAAGTCGTGCCGAGCGATCTTGAGTTACAGCCATTTTAACGTATTTCCCGACTCGGATACCAAAATTTATACTAACATTTTTATTTTTTTCAGGTTAACAAAAAGTTAAATTTTCATTTTGTGAAAAAAAAAAAAAGAAATTTGGTACCTGAGTCGGAAAATAGTTACAGACTTTTGTAGCTCGAAATCACCCAGCGCGGCTTCCGACTCATTTGCTCTGGGTGCAAGACAAATGCAAAGTCTAGAGATGATATAGAAGCAAAAATGAGACAAATTGGTCAAATATTTAAAAAGTTATGGCTCTATAAACTCGTGCATTCTCAAATCAGTCATTTCGAGAAAAGACATATAAGTTCAGTCATACATTTGCCTAGCAACCACATAGTTAAAACTGTTCAAACTGCATGACTGTTAACTTGTAACACTGCACAGAAACTTTCAATAAGTTTAATGCACAAATAAAAATTCTGTGCATGAAATATTACTATAGCAACATATGGTACAATACTGAAAATACTGCAATAAAATTCAATAGTAAAAGGTGCAGTTGCCATGAATGGCATTTGAAAAAAAAACATTTCTACCTTTAATACTAATTCAGTCATACACTGGCACTTCTTAAACAGTCCTCAGCATAATCTTGTACATAGTTCCACATTGGATTGGCCCAATAGTTTGATTTACTTTGAATAAAACGTTTCTGTGTTTGCCCATTCTCTCTTCACCACCTCACATATGATGACTGTTCACCATTTATACTGATCTGTTCTCCTTCATCATCAGCATCCTCTTCTTCTTTGCCCTCACAATCTTCTTCGCCACCAGGCTGGCAATCCCGCTATACTCTCTCCATACAGTAGAGATGAGCACAATTCAGGAAAAAAAGCGTTGTGCAAAATGCATAGACTTAGCAATCCTCCGTTCTTCCTCCATCTCTGTGTACTAATGGGATTTCTTTTTTTTTTTTTTTACAATAAAAATAGAAGAAGACAAGGCAATCAAATACTATACATGTAGTAAAATCAACTGATTGCATTTAAGTGCAACAGTGAGTAAGAGTAGCACCCCTTTGCTGGCCCATGATCAAATCAGGGTATCGAATTGAAGGATTTGGCCGTGGAGACAAATTAGCATAAATATGTTTACATTTAGGTCAAGAATGTGCGTCATTTTCTCAAGATATCAGCCTTCTAAAGTACAGAATTAGTTAATTCTAGTCCTATTTTCAGATTTTGAGAGCATGGAAAGACCGTTTGGAATATGCCAGCTTCCCCAGCTGCAATCAAAGTAAAGAATATTGAAATAACTCATCAAAACTTGGCAGAATGCTTTCGTCACTCGCTACCAGTTATCAAAATAATTCACAAAAAAGTGGAAAGAGACAGAATTTTATTATAATATGTCTTGTCTTTTATTATAATATTTCCAGGCAAATGAGTTGGAAGTCGTGCCGAGCGATAAGATCAACGGCTGTTTTTGGTCGTTTTTATTTTGAACTACTTTCCGACTAAGATACTAAAATTTTTATTGTTTTCACAAAATGACAATTTAACCTTTTTTAACCTGGAAAAAGAAAAATTTTGGTATCATAGTCGGAAAATAGTAAAAATGGTAAAAAACAACTAACTCTAAATCACCCGGCGCGACTTCCGACTCATTTGCCCTGGGTGCAAGACATATTTGTTATGTATGAAGAGGAATGAACACAGATCATGACACAATTGTTAACTCAAATTTGACCAACCTCAGCCTGTGAACCTATTTTGGCCTGTATCTCAAAATAGCGATCTGTGATGACTCATTTTGAGCTGGAGGGTCACATAAATTATTCATGCTGTGTTCAATGCTGAGATGTCCAGAGAAATAAACATAATTATCTGTAACGATTTAGACACATTTTTGTGGTTTTATACAGATACTGATTGTTAAATACTTTATCTTATGCTTTGAAAGAATTTTTAATGTCTTCTTGCTATTCTGACATTCAAAACAACAGGAATGACATCGACAGCAAATGAATTGATTACGGTGCCATGCACTTGCTACTTTTTTTTCTTCATCACGAGCCAGAAAACGGGATTATTTCCGGAGATTTCGTGAAACTTTACAACCGCATTTCTTTTCTAAAACTCAGATTTAACATATCATTTTTAAAATTGGCTCCGAATTTCATTTTGGGGGGGGAGGGGGGGGGGGGA